>JAMAJE010000212.1:0-30945 GCA_023629255.1 Pichia sp. PB3310
TTATCATTATCATTATCATTATCATTATCATTATCATTATCATTATCATTATCATTATCATTATCATTATCATTATCTTTATCATTATGATCATTATTATTATTATTATTATTATTATCCGCAATATTTCTTTTATTATCATTATCTTCATTATTGCTATTATTGTTATTATCTTTATTTTCTGTATGTGCTAAATTTTTTTGCTCTTGTTTTTTTAATTTAAGCTCCTTTTTGTCGATTTTTGAATGATAAGAAATCATTTTTTGAATTGGATTAAATTTTTCTTTATAACCATCAATCCTTAAAATTGAATTATGTTTACAATTCAAAAAATTATCTAATGCATCCAATGAAATCTCTGAATTTAATTTATCATTCATTATACCCATTCTAATATTTGAATTGCTATATAAACTTTCTTTCAAATTTGTGAATAATAATCTATTAATTTCAGAACCTTCAATAATTTTTGAATCAATTGTACTATTATCATCAGTAGAATTATTATTGTTATTATCATTTCTATTCTTATTTTCAAGCTTAATAGGATTTTTCATATCATATACAATAAATTTATTATTGTTTTTTTTATCAACATGATTTAATAAACTTTTTAAATTCTCATGAAATATAAATCTACCAGTTAAATTACTACTAAAAGGTCTACCTTGTGATCTATTATTTTCTTGTTCATAAAATATTTCACTTTTTTCATCATTTAATGAAGGTTTCAATCTTTTAAACACTGCACTTGAATTATATATTACTCCAGCAATTGTGGAATTAGATTTATTATTTGAATTATTATTCGAAATATCAATTGTTCTTTTAGTTGAATTATTTTCTTTTATTGAACTAAAGTTCGTTGGTTGATTAATATGATTATATTGATATGATTGTATGTTGGCTGAATTATTCAAATTTGGGTAAACTGGATTAATCATTTGATATCCATAATTATTAGCTGGAAATGTTGGAATAAGTTTCTGACCATTATAATAATCTAAATATTGTTGTGATTGAGATCTTATTGTATTTGGAGAATAATATTCTTGTGACGATATTATCGGTTGTCTTTGTGATGATTGTTGTTTTTGTTCTGGTTGTTGAAATTGTGTTTGAATTGGATGAGAAGACGTATGCACATAAGTTGAATTAGATATTGTGGGTGAAGAAATAGCTCCTGATGGGTGTATTTGAAGTGGTTGTTGTGGTAGATTAAAATCTCGATATGATGGAGCGGAGTTGGAAATATATAGGTGTCTATTAATAGGTATTTGAGATTGTTGTTTAAAATGAATCGGAGGATATGAATTATGATCAACGTTATTTCTATCTATTATTTGAGGTATTTGATTATCTGAATTTTGGTTTTGATAATGAAATAAATAATTTTGATTATCATTGGTCAGTTTAGCATTTGAAATTGAATCAGTTGAGTTATTATTTAAATAAGATTGAGAAGGATAATTAATATTAGGTTGCCCTTGTGGGGGGAAATAGTCATAAGCAACAACGTTGCTATTGTTACGTGATGCATTGTTGTTATGTGATGAATTGTTGTTAAGACTATTACTATTATTATTATTATTATTATTATTATTGTTGTTGTTATTATTACTATTATGATTCGAATATGGAGTTGTTGATGGTGATACTGAATAATATGAAGGATTCATGGTATAAGTATGCGGAGGTAAATTATGACTATAATTTAGCTGGGGTATTGGAGGTTGTTGTTGATGAGCCGCCGCTAATATATGTGGCTGATCAGGGTATTGGGTTGTATCATTTTGAATTGGATAAGGTATAAATTTTGAATTATTATTCAAGCTGTTACCTAAATTATTGATATTAGGATTATTAAACATATTGAAAGGTACTTGTTGAACTGGTGGATTTGAAGGACTATGACTACTGTTTAAGGTTGTAATGGAGTTTGGATTTTGTGATTGATTTAAATTTAAATTTAAATTTGAGTTTGTATTTTTATTTTTATCTGGATTTGGATTTGAATGCTGTTGATGATTATTTATCATATTCATTATTATTATATGTAGTAAGAATAAAATAACGTAGTTTTTTGCTTGCTCTAATTTAAGAGATTGAGTTGTTGTATTTTAGTGAGTGAATATATGAAATATTTAATATTCCAATTTATGAAGGTGTATTCAAGTCAAACGCTAACAAAAAGGTTCCAAGACAAAAGTTTATGAAAGCAAGTGTTATTCGACAATAATAATGTTTTTTATTTTAAGAAGAAAAAGAAAACAAAATTAATTATAATAAGCAAATAAACAATAACAAATCGGAATATACAATTATGTTGACGGAAGCAAATGACAAGAACCAGATAGAAATGAGGAGAGAATCAATGATATTTATAAAATTGATAGTCTAAAAAAAGAAATCTAGATGAACATAAATATATATATATATATATATATGTAGATGCATACAAATAACGAATGTACAAAATTTTAATCAATTTAAACAGACTGGAAAAATGTTTCTATCTAGATCTCTGATCTAATTTATTAATAGTATCTATATATTTATATATATTATTATATATGGAAACATGATGATAGAGCAACTGAAAATTGAAAATTAATTGTTCGCATTTAATTTAATTTACGGAGCAGTTAGCAGTTATGCACAGCAATATCGCCCAATATTTCTGCATTTGGATGGTCAATAGCCGGTAAAAAATATTTATTTTAGGTTTTTAGAGAAAATGCATTACTTTACTTGTATTCAATTTATTTTTTATAAAAAACTATTTTTGTAATTAATTTGATGGATATACTACCAAAACTTTTAATTATATATACATCTATTACGGTCTATATTTATACCTTTATATATATAAATAATATATTAGGAGATAAAAATAAAGAAGGATGAAATTTTTGATCAGTCTACAATAAGTTCAGATCTTCAATTTTCACGTATCGGTATTTTTTTATTTTTTTTTTTTTATTTCGTAATGACCAGATTCCTTCTCTTACTAATAAAACATGGAACTTTGCTCTTCTTATATTCTTTTTAATAGCATTAATTTGTTTCTTTAAATTTCAATATTTAATTTTTATTCATTATTACATTATAAAATTCTTGTATGATTGATTATAGACAAATTGTTTTCCTAAAGTAAATCAATATTCATGTATAAAATACAATTTAATATTAAAGCTAATAAAATAAAACGCGTACTGAAAACAATCCAATTAATTCAATAAATTCTTTTGCTTTAAAATAAGCTTTTATGCTTGCAGGATTATTTGTCAAGATTATTCATCAGCGCCGCTAGCTTATATATATATATATATATTATTAAGACCAAATATAAGGACGTATTAATATTGCATATACTCAAAGAAAATTTAATTATATATATTATACGAGCTATTATCAGATCGATACATTCATATATATATATATACTTATCAAAACTAATAATTTTGTTTAATACAAAATTGAAGTAAAATATTAGTAATAAGAATGTATTCGATGAGCAGTTTTTATATATAAATATTTATTAATTAAAGTTGTGTTATAATTTTACGACGATCGACCATTTTTTTGGTGTTTTAGCAACAACAACAAACAACAAACAACAAACAACAACAGCGACAGCAACAACAAAAAAGATAAAAATCAAAATCTGTCATGTTATAATCCGTGTCAACAACAGTTATCTATATTTTTTTTTTTTGTTATCGCTAAATTTACGGAGTATATGTAATATATATATATATATAGGAGATAAAATCAATTGTCTCCAATTTATTACAACTTTCAAAAAGCTGTCTTAACCAGTTAATTTTAATATTAATTTTCCAATTTTGTATCTGTTAAAATAGTCAACATAAAGAAGTAATTATCATAAACTCTTGAATCTTAGATTATATTGCAATTCAGTAAATAATTGTACAACTTTCAACTTTCCTTCTTAGTTTGCGTAGTGTTTGTGATTGGGATTTGCGCACCTACACTGAAATGCACTGCACATCCAACTTTATATTTTATATTATAAAATTTAATATGGAGAAGTAAGAATGCGTTCAATTTTTTGTACTGCTCAGCTTTCGTGAACTTATGTATTAATCATGTCATGATACATCTTTGTTATCAATATATAACTTTACGCCACCTATACATTTTTTATTATATATATCAATATATTTACAATTTATAAATAATATTCCTATTATTATTTGATTGATAATATATACTGTCAATAAGTTTAATAATTCAATATTTTACCCCCAAATTTATTTTCCTTATTAGTATTTACAATATCAATTTCATTATCACTGTTGAATAAATATAGATAAATAATAACAGATAAACATTCAATTCATTTAATTTTTTTTCCCCCATAAATATACCATCAATTACTTATTAACAATTATAATATTATAATATCATTTAAATAATGGGTTGCACTTGTAGTTGTTTGAAAGGTCAAGAAGATTCTGGACTGTATCGTCAATTACTTGCAGATAATGAAAGAGAAGCTATTGCTTCACTTTTAGAATATTTAGAAAATCGTTCAGGTGTTGATTTTTTCTCAGAAGGTCCTTTAAGAGCTTTAAGTACTCTGGTATATTCTGATAATATTGATTTACAAAGAAGTGCTGCATTAGCATTTGCAGAAATTACTGAAAAAGAAATTAGACCTGTAACAAGGGATGTTTTAGAACCAATTTTAATTTTACTGCAAAGTTCTGATCAAGAAGTTCAAAGAGCTGCTTGTGCTGCTTTAGGCAATTTAGCTGTTAATGATGAAAATAAAGTTTTAATTGTTGAAATGGGAGGTTTAACTCCTTTAATTAGACAAATGATGTGTCCAAATATTGAAGTCCAATGTAATGCGGTTGGTTGTATAACAAATTTAGCAACTCAAGATCAAAATAAAACTAAAATTGCTAAATCTGGTGCTTTAATTCCTTTGACAAAATTAGCTAATTCTCCTGATTTAAGAGTTCAAAGAAATGCAACTGGTGCTTTATTAAATATGACACATTCTTATGAAAATAGGAAAGAATTGGTTGATGCAGGTTCTGTGCCTGTTTTAGTTAAATTATTATCAAATCCTGATCCTGATATTCAATATTATTGTACAACTGCTTTATCAAATATTGCAGTTGATGAAGAAAATAGAAAAATGTTATCAACAACTGAACCAAAATTAGTCTCTCAATTAGTTCAATTAATGGATTCTTCAAGTACAAGAGTTCAATGCCAGGCAACTTTAGCTTTAAGAAATTTAGCTTCTGATGGTTTATATCAATTAGAAATTGTTAGAGCAGGTGGTTTACCAAATTTAGTTCAATTATTACAATCACCTCATGAACCTTTAGTTTTAGCTGCTGTTGCTTGCATTAGAAATATTTCAATTCATCCAATGAATGAAGTCTTAATTGTTGAAACTGGATTTTTAAAACCTTTAGTTGATTTAGTCGATTATCCAAATAATACAGAAATTCAATGTCATGCAGTTTCAAGTTTAAGGAATTTAGCTGCAAGTAGTGAAAGAAATAGACTAGCTTTATTAGAAGCGGGTGCAATTAATAAATGTAAAGATATGGTTTTAAATGCTCAAGAAAATGTCCAAAGTGAAATTTCTGCTTGTTTTGCTATTTTAGCTTTAGCTGATGAGTTAAAAGAAAAAATATTGGATATGGGTATAATTGATGTTTTAATTCCTTTAACAAAATCTTCAAATGCTGAAGTTTGTGGGAACTCTGCTGCAGCATTGGCAAACTTATGCTCAAGAATAAAAGATTATACAATAATTTTAAATCATTATGATGAAATTTCAGATTTCATTTCGAATTTCTTAAAAAGCAGGAATCCAACTTTTGAGCATATTGCACTTTGGACCATTTTACAATTATTAGAATCAAATAATAAAGAAATTAAAGATAAAATCAAAAAGGAAATTAATAAAGGAAAAATAGATTTAACTAACTTAACTGGTGAAAATAATGATAATCATGAAATTTCAAATCTTACTTTACAAATTTTAGATTTAATTAAATAAATAATAATAAATTGATTAAACAAAAAAAAAAAATAAAATAAAATGAAGGAAAAAAGAAAAATAAGAAGAAAAAAACTGAAAAGAAACATTTGAATTTTTCATATTATCAATCAAACATAGCCAATAACAAAATTTATAAACTGCACATCCCCATCAGCTTGTATACCGTAAGTTAAGTTCAATTATCGATTGTTTATATTATCTTTAAATTAATTTATATTTCTACAACACTTTTTAAATCCCACATATTTTTAAAACTATATTTGTCTTAATATCTATTTATATAACCGTTTGTCTATTTCAGTATACGTTCTTTTCATATTTTCATATCTTTAATGTACAAAGAAATAAGTTATCCGATAATAAATAGTTAGTAATTAGTAATTTATTATACCCAACATATCCGTACTAGGACCGTATAAATCCTTGTGCGGAATCGGATCTTAACCGGAGACCGTCGGATTTAGATAAGAAAAATATGAGATGAGATAGTAACTTTTTATTCTGATAGATAGATATAAGATTTGAAAATGGGTACACAGTAGATTATAAAAAGCCAGTATATTGCCCTAATTAATGTCAATTGATACATTTGTATGAATCTTTAAATTTTATATATTTTAAAAATTTATTTTAAGTATTTAAAATCAATTTCATTTACTTATTTATAATATGACATCCGTTTCAATCCATAAGCAATCATGTTCTCATGATCACAGTTTAAAAGAACAAAATTCTACTAAAGTTTCACCAACAGCACATGATGCAATTGTTGATTATTTTGGCGATAAATTAAGATTAACAACATTCACAAATGAATCAGATATTAATGCAATACCATTGAATTGGAATGCATCAACTCCTTTAGAAAGAGGACCAATTGTTGTTTCTAAATATAAAGACGGTATGACTAAACATAATTCTATTGGTGCTCATGCTGGTCCTTATTCAATTTATCATGCATTAAGTATTGCTTCTAAGCAATTAGATTTAAATCACGAACCTGATTATACAAATGCACATCCACCGTTTAATTTTCCTCAACAACCACAATGGTCAACACCTGGTAAAATTGTTTCAATGGATCCATTTGGTCATTTATCACCATGGATTTTTAATGATGTAGCAAAAAAGGAAAATGTTCAAATTAAACCTACAATGTCAATTACTAAAGCTGTTTTATCAATTCCTGAAATTAAAGATGAAGTTAAAAATGGTAATTTAATTCCTGATGGTAAAATTGTTTTAAATAATGAAGGTGAAATGGCATGTACTAAAATTGCAATTGATCCTGTTTGGTATTTACCTGGTGTTGCTGAAAGATTAAATATTTCAGAATCTGAATTAAGAAAAGCTTTATTTGAAGATACCAATGGTATGTATCCAGAATTAATTTCAAGACCTGATATTAAAACTTTTTGTCCTCCAATTGGTGGTATCACCGCTTATATTTTTGGTGATCCATCAAACTTACCAAAAGAAGATAAAAGATTAGCTTTGAGAATTCATGATGAATGTTCTGGTTCTGATGTTTTCTTATCAGATATTTGCTCATGCAGATGTTATTTAATTTTTGGTTTAGTTGAAGCTGCAAAAGAAGCACAAAATGGTGGTAATGGTTTAGTTTGTTATTTTAGAAAAGAAGGTAGATGTTTAGGTGAAGTTACCAAATATCTTGTTTATAATGCAAGAAAGAGAGGTGGTGATACAGCTGATGAATATTTCCATCGTACCGAATGTATTGCAGGTGTAAAAGATGCAAGATTTCAAGAATTAATGCCAGATATCTTGCATTGGTTAGGTATTACTAAGATTGATAGAATGCTTTCAATGAGTAATATGAAACATGATGCAATTGTTGATTCAGGAATTAGTATTGATGAAAGAGTTGAAATTCCTGATCATTTATTACCAGCAGATAGTAGAGTTGAAATTGATGCAAAAATTGCAGCAGGCTATTTTACTAATGGCCACATTTATACTACTGAAGAATTAAAAAAAGTCGAAGGAAGAAAATGGGAAGGTTTGTAGTTTTTCAGTTAAATTAGATGACTTGAATTTAATAATTAACTAAGTTATAAAACATCAAACTTGCATGATACCTCTGCTTGATATTAATATTTTTTTTTCTCTTTTCAATTCTCTGTATTTATTAGTTTTATTAGTTTTTTCCTTACAATTTATATATCGTTACTTTATAGCTTTTCGAATAAATTTATGTCAACCTTAAAAGCATAAAAAAACAAGAAAATATTCCGCCAAAAAAATTTAATTAAATTCAAGTACAAAACTTTAGAGACTATTTCAGTCAACAGAAGCTTTCCAATTGAGTGATTATTAAGATTGGTGATTTCAAACCTTTAATTCCAAATAATTAGCAAAACCAGTCAAAAAAAAAAAATTAAATGAATGTTGATAAATATATTACTGCGAATGCTAAAACAATTGTAAGTGATGAAGTAGTTCAACAATTAGCTTACTTACATTGAAGTGGCTATCCGAAAAATCCATTATGGGCTTAATCTTAATAGAGCAAAAAAATTTTGAGGGACAAAGTTGCGCGATACGCAGAAGGGGAATGTAGAGAGCAGAGAGAGTGCTGGCGTTTGTTGCTGTATGCTTAAGATGGAAACTCTGTTGGAAAGTTGTTAATTAAAAAGAAGGCGTTATATATAGTGCATGGTAGTTTATTATTAATAAAAGGCACGCTTTGAATCGATAGAGAAATTGAATTGGATATTTAAATTGTGATGGCGGATGATGAACATGAATCACAGATTGATCAATTGGATCAAATAGATCAACCTGAATTAAATGAAGTTGATCTTCAAAATAATGAAAAAGAAGACGACGAACTAAATGATCATCCCAATGGTGAAAATGATGAAAATAATTCCAATAATGAAACATTAAGTGAAAATGTTAATGCCAATAATATTAACGATGCAAATAAATTAAATGGTGATATTGCTGAACCTGTTGATGAAGAAGTACATGAATACAATATGTTAGAAGCGCCTGAATCAATTCATACATTTGATCAACAATCAACATATTCTACTACTACCAATATGTCTCCGATTAAACGGAAAACCACGCAAGGTTCTCATTTAAATGGACCTGCAAGTATATCGTTTTTAAAGACTAGTTTTGAAAAACTTATAGGAGTCAAAGAAGTTTTAAAGAAACATCAAATGATTGTCCAAAAGGCAACAACTGCAATTGAAATTTTGAAGACTGGACAAATGCCATCCGAAGAAATTATATTTGAACCATTAAAACTTGCTTGTGAACAATCAAATATTGATGCAAAAATTCTAGCCTTGGATTGTCTTTCAAAAATATTCACTTTTAATCTATTTACAAAACCAATTTTTTGGGACTATAAATCAACTAAATCTAAAGTTCAAACAAGTCCTGAATTAGATGCTAGTCTAGATGTTTCCATTCAAGATGGTAAAGTTTTACTTATTGAAGCTGCAATTAATGTAGTTATTTCATGTTATGATGGTGAAGGTACTGATGATCGTGTTGAATTACAAATTATTAAAGTTCTAACGGGCGCTGTTGTTAACGAATCAATGCCTGTTCATGGGAAAGTATTATTACAAGCCATTAGACAAATAAATAATATTTTCCTGTTATCATTATCACCTGTAAATCAAGCAATTGCACAGGCTACTTTGATTCAAATCGTTGATTCTGTTTATGAAAAGGTCTTGACTTTAAAAGCAAAAAGAAAATTAATAAAACAATGGGCTCAGTCACAATCTGAATTAACTTTGCAAAATAATGAAAATGAAAATGAAAATGATAATGAAACTGAAAATGAAAACGATACCTCATTCCAAAATGGGCAAAAGATTACATTACAGCAATTACAAGATACAACCAATGATAATATTCAATTAACAAATGATGAGGTCATTGGTGACGATGATGAGTTATATGTGAAGGATGCATTTTTAGTTTTTAGATCGATGAGTAATTTAGCTTCTAAAATCATTGAAGTTACATCTTTAGATATGAGGTCTCATCAGGTCAGAGTTAAAATTTTATCACTTTATATTCTTCATTCAATACTGAAAAATTATATGGATGTATTCGTTGATAAAGAACATTTAATTTTTAATAAAAATAGTGATGAAAAAACAATTTTAGTCGATGGTGTGAGAAAATATTTATGTTTAGCAATATCAAGAAATGCAACGTCCCAACTATCGTCTGTTTATGAAATCACATTAGAAATTTATTGGTTAATGATTAAGAATTTAAGAAGTGAGTTCAAATATGAAATTCCAGTTTTCTTAGATGAAATTTATTTCCCAGTCAGTGAGATGAAAACTTCAACTCCTTATCAAAAAAGATATATTTTAGAAATTATTCGTCGTTTATGTTGTGACCCCAAAATTTTAATTGAACTTTACCTAAACTATGATTGTGATAGTATGTTGCCTAATTTATGTGAAAAGATTGTTGATTATTTAGCCAAATATGCACTATTGAGAGTTGATGCCACAATTCAACAAAAAATAAATTTTAAACAATTCCAAAAAACCAAAGGGTTGTCTAAAGAAATTGAGTCAGTACCTGAATTAAATTCTTCAAAATTAACAAGCACCCCACCGAATCCCGATTCAGCAATAAATTTCCCAAATGATTTTGCTTTGAAGATGATTTCAATCGATTCTATTGTTTCATTCTTACAATCATTAAATGTTTCTTCTGGCTCGCCACTTCCATACTTACTGGAATCATCGGAAAAATTTGCCAGTCTAGACGAATTAAAATCAATTGCAAATGAAGCAAGACTGAGAGGAGCTTCGATAACATCAGGTCCCCAAACTCCATTAGCACACTCTGATTCGAATTTAAATGAGACTGAAGAAGTTGAGCCTTCACAATTTGATACTGCAAAGCAAAGAAAAACTGCATTGATTGAAGGTATAAAATTATTTAATTTTTCACCAAAAAAAGGTATCAATTATTTTGAAAAAAATGGATTTATTGATAAATCAGAACCAAAAAGTATTGCCCAATTTATTTTGGATAATAGTACTTTAGATAAAATTCAAGTTGGTGAATACTTAGGAAGCAGTAAAGATGAAAATATTTCAGTTATGCATGCATTTGTTGATATCATGGATTTTAAAGAAAAAGGATTTCTTGATGCTTTAAGAGACTTTTTGCAACATTTCAGATTACCTGGAGAATCTCAAGTTATTGATAGATTTATGTTGAAATTTGCCGAAAAATATGTTAATGATAATCCTAAAGTATTTGCCAATGCCGACACTGTTTACGTTTTATCATATTCGGTTATTATGTTAAATACTGATCAACATTCACCTCAAGTTAAAAAAAGAATGGTTTTAGATGATTTCATTAAAAATAATAGAGGTATTGATGATGGAAAAGATTTAGATCCTCGATTATTAGAAGAAATTTTTACTGATATTCAAAACAATGAAATAATTCTTAACAGTGAACAACAAGCGGCTGTTTTAACTAACTTACAAAATGAACAACCATTGATAAGTGCTCCATTTTTTGGTAGAGATTATGCAAAGGAAGCATATACTAAAGCATCTGAAGTTTTAACTAAAAAAACTGAAAATACAGTTATTTCACTACGTAAAAACGTTAAGAAAAATGATAAATATTATTCTTCAGATCCGATAACTAATCCTGAACATGTTAGATCGATGTTTGAAACTTTATGGATGTCATTGTTGGCAGGTTTAACTCCACCCTTTAAAGAATATGATGATGAAGAAATTGCCAACTTACTTTTATTAGGAATTCGTCTATCCATTCATTTATCATGTATTTATGGTATCGACTATGCAAGGACTTCATTTGTTAGAGCATTAGTTCAATTCACAAACATGAATAATCCAGAAGATATGAAGTCAAAAAATATGCAGGCAATTTATACGTTATTAGACGTCGCAATTGATGAAAAATCATTGTTAAAAAACTCTTGGAAAGAAATTTTCATTGTAATTTCACAAGTTGAAAGATTAAGATTGTTATCAAAAGGTGTTGATTCAAGTTCTGTTCCAGATTTGCTTAACGCAAGATTATCGAAGAGCTCGATTAATAGAAAATCACAACAAGAGCCAGCAGGATTTTTTTCATCACTTGGTGGTAAAAGAAAGAGCATCTCACAACAGGCTTTTCTACATCACTTTAGTCAAAAATTACCAGATAAAATGGTTGCTCAAATCAACGCAGTTGAGCTTGATGTTGGAATTGATAAGGTTTTCAGTAAAAGTTCAGAAATTCTAGGTGATGGCATTTTTGATTTTGTTAATGGATTAGTTTTTGTTGCACGTGAAGAAATCAAATCATCAGGAGATAGTAAAGAGCCTAGAATGTTTTGTCTACAAAAAATGGTCGATGTATGTTATTACAACATGAGTAGAATTAGACTTCAATGGTCTGAATTATGGAAGGTTATGAATCAAGAATTTAATGAGTTTGGATGTAATTCTAATAATGCAGTTGCATTTTTTGCTATTGATTCATTAAGACAATTAGCTGAAAGGTTTTTCAATATTGAAGAATTATCACATTTTAAGTTTCAAAAAGAATTTCTCAAACCTTTCGACTATGTTATGCTTAATAATACTAATTTAGATGTTAGAATGATGGTATTAGATTGTGTTCAATATCTAATTATTAAAAAGGCAAGTCATATTAAATCTGGTTGGACAACAATTTTAGAAATATTAGCACATGTTGCGTATAGTGAAGATAATGAAAAATTTGTTTCACTTGGACTAAAACATGTAAAGCAAATTTTGGATGAACATTTGGAAGTTATTGAAGAAGAAAATGCATTTAATGAGATGGTTGATTGTTTATGTGAATATTCTAAGAATGAAAAATTTCAAAAAATTAGTTTGAGATCATTATCGATGATTAATGTATTGGTTGGTAAAATTGGTGCAGAAGTTGATCAAAGAATTGGGGATGATGATTATCTGAACAAGAATTGGTTCCCATTATTGTTTAGTTTTCATAATATTATCATGGAAGGTAATGATTTAGAAGTTAGATCAAAGGCATTAAATTATATGTTTGAATCATTGATTATTCATGGTAAAAATTTTGATGAAGCCTTTTGGGCTAAAGTTTGCACTGAATTATTATTTCCGATCTTTGATATTTTAAAAAGACATGGTGAAATCAATTTTAATCAAAATGAAAGTTTATGGGTTTGGTTATCAAGCACATTAATCCAGGCCTTGAGAAAAATGATCCTGCTATTTACTACGTTTTTTAGTGAACTAAACAGTATGATGGATGGTTATTTAAGTTTATTAATTTCATGTATTTGTCAAGATAATGATGCAATCTCCAAAATTGGTATTTCCTGTCTAGAAGACTTAATCTTCCAAAATATGAGTAAATTCAAGGATGAACATTGGAAGAAGATTGAAATAACATTTAAAGAATTATTCAAACTTACTACAGCAAACGAATTATTTGATTTAGATCCATTGAAAAATAAAAAAGATAATTCAATTTCCAACAGTGGAGAAGGAAATGAAGACGACGAGGAAGAAGAAGAGGAAGAAGAGCAACAATCATATGCTGAAATTACACCAGAAAATAAATTCATATCGCAAGAAATTGTTATTAAATGTGTTTTACATTTACATATGATTCAAATTATGTCTGAATTATTTGATAATAACGAATTTTATGCAATCATTCCATATAATAACTTAATTGAATTAACCAGGTTATTACGTGATAGTTACAATTTTGCTAAAACTTTCAATGAAGATTATAACTTAAGAGTGAGATTATGGAATGCTGGTGTTGTTGATAAACTCCCAAATTTACTAAAACAAGAAACTTCATCGGTCGGTGTTTATATCGGAGTTTTATTTAGATTATATTGTGATGAAGAGAAGGTAGATTTAGAAGCTAGAAATAAAATTGTTGAAATTTTGGTTCCATTGGGTGTTTCACTGATTAAAAGATCATCTGAATTTAACGAGCGTGAAGAAATACGTAACTTACAATCATGGATGCCTGTTGTGGTTGAGATTATACAAGCAATTACAGAACTTTACGACGATGATTTCCGAAAAGCATGTCCAGAAATCTATCCACATATTGTTACATTACTGACCAAAAACACGTCAGAATCATTAATTGATATTTTGAAAGACTTTATGATGCGTGTTGGAACTACTTATGTGACTCCTAGTGTTATCAATGGTGATTCCACCAAGTAACTAACTGTATAGAATATTAATAATTATTACTTGTATTTCATATAATTCAATCATCATGAAATATCTGTCGAGTTTATTTAATTGGCAATAAATATGGTGATCTGCCACTACTTATATGCGTGTCACCAAAGACTTACCCCGCGCACCGCAAGCAAACAATTTCTGCCCCAGCTTCGAGCATTGAGTGGGCGAGGACAGCCGGTGTTGGCCTGACACAATGTTGCTCAAGACAGCTAGATCATTGAGTATACATAATAGGTACGACAATGATCATCTTTTTGAGTTTTTAAAGGGCAGAGAGTCAATATGTCTATGCAAAATAAGGTATGTACAGTTTCTGATATTGGAAAGCGATTGAAATAAGCCAATTTATTGATTTTAGTGATTCAAAACTGTCATGTGAGTTCACTGACGGAATCTGTAATTTCAGTTTGAAAAATTTAGAGAAATACAACAATGTAAATAATTTAGGATTGTTATTATCAAACCAATTTTCATAAATTTGATAATTGGGAAAAGAATCATGAATTTTGAAGTTGATTTGATTTAGAACACATTCTATGATATTTAAAGTTTTAATCTAATTTGAAATTCATCAATTATGGACAAAATTCTAACATAAATCAAATAAAATTATTCATTTATTTAAATATTTAATACAGAATCTTTACGCGTTATTAGGTAACGACGTTTCCGGTGATGAAGATGAATTCATTGCACCAAAGGAAATTGTTGCACCACAAAAATCCACTAAGAAGGCTGGTGTCCCACCAAAGGCAGATCCAGCTAAATTTAAAGGTGGTAAGGCAAAGCCAACTGGTAATGAAGCAGGTGCAAGATTTTCTAACAAGAACAAAGATACAGATGCTCCAAAATCAACTCAAAGAAAGAATGGTAAGGACAAGAAATTCGACAGACATTCTAGAACTGGTAGAAATGAAACTGCTAAATCTCAAAATAACAAATTAGGTGATGAAGCAGAATCTCAAATTGAAGCTGAAGCAGATGCAGATGTTGAACTTGCTGAAGAAGCTGAAGAAGAAGAAAAGCCACAATTAAGATCCGCAGCTGATTTCTTCTCTGAATTAGAATCATCTGAATTCCAAAAAACTAAATCAACCAATTCTAATGCTGCTATTAATGAAGATGACTTAGTTGTTAAAGTTACTGAAGATTTCATTCCAGGTACCGCTGAAAAGAAATTAAAATCTAAGAACAAGAAAACTAAGCAATATTTAGATGTTGAAATTACTGTTACTGATGGTTATGAAAGATCTGAAAGACCAGAAAGATCTGATTTCCAAAAGGGTTCCCGTAAGCCAAGAGGTGGTAAGAATTTCGGTGGTAAGCCAAGAGGTGGAAAGCCAAAGAACGCAAAATCTACTACCAAGCCAGTTTCCCAATTAACTGAACAAAACTTCCCAGCTCTTTAAGCAATAGGATTCTTCACTTAACTAATTGGACATCTGTCTATCTCTCTACGTTCTATATTATATATCTTCAATAACTATAGTACACTCTATATTTATTTTAATCATATAAACAGACCTTGTATTTCTTACAAAGCAATAGTAATTATTATGTCATCTCACTTACACTAAGAGACCTTCCGTAAACGGAAACCTCCGAATTTTTCATTTCCCAATTTTTCATTTTTTAAATTTCTCAATTTTTCAATTTTCACATCCTGTTGTTTTGGCGTGTATCGTTTTTTATTGTGGCACGCATGTAGGATATCCAACAACAAAGAACTCCTCAGTTGATTACTCTTGATACATCAGACACATATCAATACAAGCAAGTACCCATTTTTTAGAAAACAGATTCAAGATCCAAAAGGCAAATGGATTCGCATTTTCAAGCTCACTTGAACAATTCCAATACGTCAAACAACCCCAACATGTACCCGAACCAGAGTCATCAATTCAACAATGAAATTTCTAATTTTAGTAATAACTATCAAACTAAACCTACAAATACTACACCAAAGTTACATAACCTGTTAAATTCGAATACAATAAGTACGTCTAATTCTTTACCACTCTCATCAAACACATTTTCATCTTCAGCAAGCCCAATTCAAAATAATTTATCTGCAGTAACTTCCAATACCTCTTCTGTTAAATTGGAAAATGATATTGCTCCAAAACAACAACAACAACAACAACAACAACAACAGTCACAACAACAGTCACAACAACAAACGCAACTACCAAAGAAAAAAACTAGAAGGAAGTCCTCTGTAAATGAAGAAAAAATATTGCTTTCAACATCTTCACCTGAAGGTATTGCTGCTGCATCTGAAATTACCCCACATAGGATTGCACATATTTTGACAAAACAAGGACCATTACCAATTCGTCATTTAACTGGTCATTTAGTTAACCAAGTTCCTGCTTTTGGTAATTTATCTTTATCAAAACAGAGAAGATTAATAATGGCAGCTTTGGAATCTGGTGATTTAATTACTGGTTGTATTTTTGAAAAAATTGGTTGGGGACAATGGGAAGCAAAAGTAGTTGGAAAGGATATAGTCAAACTTAAAATTCAAAATAGTTTAAACAATCAAAATGCTGCATCTCAAAATGAAGCAATTGAAAATGATTTAAATAATCAATTTAATAATCCTCAATCTCCGATTTCCCTACCTGATCAAAAGATTAAACAAAACCATCGTACAACTTCAAACGTTAATTCAATTCCAAATAGAAGGGAATCAATCACAAATCATTTGAATGATAGTGCTATTAAAGTCCCAACATCTCCAACATTGGGTCCAATTCAAAACTTTAGAAAAACTTTAGAAAATTATGGTGATATAGATGAAGCTATAGAGTCATCTTCATCAAGCAATGACTATGATGATGAAGATGATGATGATGTGGATGATTATATGCAAAATCATCTCAAATTAAATGCATCTCCGAACTCTCCAACAAATATTGATTATTCAAATGGTACAAATTCAACTAAAATTTCAATGAATAAAGTATCAAATATGCGTTCTCCATCAACATCATCATCACGTCGTCCATCTTTTGCTGGTATTGTTAAACCTAGAAAACCAAGAACTTCATTTAATCAATATACTCTGGAAGTAACTCTTGATGAAGCACCACTTGAAAGAAGAGAAGCAAGAGTTTCCTTTTCAAATTCTTCAAATTTATCACGTCAGTCATTCTTAAGAACAAATATTTTACCACGTCCATCCAATAACAATAGTAATATATCTTTATCATTGAATGACAAAGATAATGAAAATGCAATAACTGATGATTATGATGAAAATGAAAATTTAAATAAATCTCGTGTTACCCCAGATACTGATGGTACTAATCATACCGATGAAGAAGATTGGCAAGCAATTGGTCCATCCTCCTTAAAAAAGAATAGACAATTAAGTATTTCGAACTCTTCAAATTCAAATTTATTTAGTAACCACAACCACAAAACCGCTGAAGAAATGGCTGCCTTTGCGTTAATGGATTTGAAAACAACCTAGCTTTTGCCTTTTTAGTATTTAACAATTATTATTGGAATCATTATCTTGTCCTATTATTTTCAAACATATTTTTTTTTTATTTTTGATCCCCTTCGTTAACCTTATTCTGAAACTGGTTTTTCTGATGTCTCGATTTTTTGATATTCTCCCATATTTTTTATCAACCTTTTTTATTTTATGATTTTTTTTTTCTAACAACATACGGCTCTCATCCATTAAAATAAAAACCTATAAAATATTAGGTTTACAGTTCATTTTTTGTGCTGGTTTGCTGGTGTCCCTTTACTTGCTTTTCCTTCCCTCAAAAAACTATATAATATAAAATTTGATCTTTCCTTTTTTCTTGATAGTATTCCTATTTCGACAAAAAATGTTTAGTTTATTTATAGTCAATATAAAACTATTATTATTATTTCCAAAATTTAATAAAAATAAATTAAATTATAAAAAGAAAATTAGATATAAAAAATCAATAGGTACAAAAAAAATTAAAATTACTTAAAATTCAGAAATTGCAACAGCAACAGATTGAACGTCATCGTGAGAAATTGAGACCTTAACATTCTTTACACCTCTCTTGTTTGCAGCTTGTAATGCGGCACCGTGTAATGTAACAGTTGGAGCACCATTAGTAGCATGAACAATTTCAATGTCCTTTAAGGATGCACCAGCACCTTTAGATTCAACTTCCAATGATTTGAAAACTGCTTCTTTTGCAGACCATGCACCTGCAAATGAAGATCTTGGATTTGGAGCATTTTGACAGTATTTAATCTCATCAGCTGTGAAGTTTCTTGAAATGAAAGTTTCATTATGAATATTAATTTCAGAAATTAATTCAACATCAACACCAACACCTTTAGACCCAATTTGTTCCTTAGTTAATGAATTTAAAACAGTGGCAGTTTTATTGGCAGATTCAGAAATGAATTTTCCGCTTCTTTGTAATTCCTTATCAGTGAAAACATAATTGTTAGTTTTATCTAAGGAAACTCTTGCTAATGGATCCAAGTAAACACCTTGTTCTTGATCATCAGTGTATGGAGCATGGTCCTTAGCAACAAACATTGTATTAGTGATAATAGCATTATGAATGTAAGCGTAAGATTTCTTTTGTCTTGCATTAACTTTAACAACATATGATTCATATTCATCCTTGCTTAACGAAGCAAATAAGTAATGTGGGTGAACAACAATAGCTTGACCACCTTTTTGACCAAAACCAAATGATGTCACAGAGACAGCCTTAATACCATCGGTTTGGATTGTTCTTGATGGGAATAAAACATATTTGTAATCTTCTAAAACCTTATCAACATTATCTGCATTCTTGTTACCTGGAACAATACCGGAGTTTAAAATTTGAATTGCACCATTCAACATCCAAGCACCAGCAGCACCCTTTGGATGACCAGTTAAGTATTTTTGGAAGACACCATAAACTGGGTTACCTTCAGTTCTACCTAAATGTTGCATCATCATATCGATAGCTGCAGATTCATTCTTATCATTTGCTTTAGTGGAAGTACCGTGGAAAGATGCAACACCTAAATCATCAATAGTTAAGTTAAATGTAGCTAATGAGCCTCTTAATGGAGAAATTCTTGGATCATTCTTCCAGAATTCATTACCTAATTGTCTTTGAGCATCCTTGACTTGTTTAGTTGCATCTCTTTCAATTTCTTCAGTTCTTTCCTTTAAGAATTCTTCCTTGTCAAAGGATGGATCAGATTCAGCTAATGATGTAGCTTCTTCTTGAATATATTGTAATTCTGATTCAGCCCATTGTTTAACTTGAGCAATTCTATTCTTTAATTGTCTTGCTCTATATTTAATATCCATCTTTGCAGAAGTGTACTTAATTTCACCGTGGTATTCCCTAGCAGTGGTTAAAACACCCTTACCAGGAGCTGGAACGGATCTACCAATTTTATCAGTAGCAGTAGAAGCCATTGCAACAAGGGCATAAATTGGAACACCCATTTTTAATGCTAATGAAGCAGTCATTAAAACTTGGATACCAGAACCTTGAGCTTCCATGAAACCATTTCTAGAAGTAGTGGCTGGTCTTGACATTTCAGATGGAGTTCTACCATGAGCAAATTCATCAACGGCATTTGAAGTAGCATTCATATTTGCAAATTCATAAGAACCTTCTTCTTGGAAATCATCATAACCACCAACTAAAACAATCTTTGCCTTACCTGCTAAAATGGTTTCAACACCGACATCGACAGATTCTAAAGCAGTTGCACAAGCACCAACAGGTGTTTTAATTGGACCAGATGATGATAATAATAACATATTAACCCAAGCAGACATGGTATTAATGAAAGATTCTTGTAAAATATCATTTTGAACTGGTTGATCCTTGTATCTATCTCTGAACATACCTTTTAATGCTGAGACACCACCCATACCGGAACCAGAACAATTACCAACTTCTGAAACATGGACATATTTATAGAATTCATATGGATCAGTAACACCAGCACTCAGTAAAGCTTCAACAGTTGCAACTAAAACGTATAAAGTAATTGGATCAACTTGATCAATTATATCATCAGAAATACCGTAGTTCTTTGCATTCCAACCAGTTGGAATTTGACCTGCAACCAATCTATCAAATCTTAATGCCTTTGGAATAAATAATTTAGCACCCTTTAAAATCTTAACAGTATATTCTTCTCCTGATTCATCTGGGAAAACTTCAACTAATTCACCATGTTGCAATTGATATTGTAATGCAGTGGTTTTATCGGTAACAAATGGTTCTAAGTCATGTTGAATAACAACTTCTTGGATCAATTCTTTCTTGTTTGGATCATAACCATGGAATAATTCTGGTTCAATTAATCTGATACCAGAATGAGTTAAAATTTCTTCTTCATATTTCTTCTTGATATCCATATCAGCAACAGGTTGGTTAGTCTTGGCATCAACCCAACCATTGTATTGTTTACCTTTAATATTACCATTGAAATATTTAATGAAACCCATAATCCATGCCATTTCAATACAACCTTCTAATGAGAATTCACCCTTGGATTCCATTTCCCATCTTGTTCTTGAGTTACCCCATGGACCAACTTCAGAGAAACCAGTAACAACAACAATTCTGTCTAAATCTAACAAACCTTCTAATTCTGGAGCCTTTGATTTAATAAGATCATAGTCATTCATTGCTGGGAAGTCAAACTTCATATTAGCTTTTGGAGCAATTTCAGCTTTATTGAAAGGAGAATCAGCATTTTCACCATTAACAATCTTGTGTTCAATTGCAGTTTCAATAGATACAGCTCTTCTAATTTCAGAAGTATTGTTAATATCAGTTCTTAATTCATTGGTAAATTCTCTTAAGTTTTCAACAAATTGCAAACCACCATTTAAGTCGGCCATAACTGGACCTTCTTCACACATTCTCACAACTTCTGGAGTCATCAAACCAAGAATATTGAAAGCCATTTCTTTTTGAGAGAATGTTCTAACACCTAATTTTTCAATACCTTCAGCAATCATATTGTTACCAGACATTAAACCGGTACCTCTAGTCCAACCAATGACTGCACCACAAACTGTTAAGAATGATGACCAAGATTCAGAGTGCCATCTGTTGAATAAAGTTTCTAAAGCAAGTTTAGATTCAGAGTATAAACCATCAGAACCGAAAGTACCATGGTTAGGAGATAATGGAAGAATAACTTCAGCTGGTCTAGTAGTGATGTTTCTTGCTCTCTTATTGGAAGCAATTTCACCTAACAATCTTAATAAGTTGGTCAACATGATTCTATGAGCTAATTCAGACTTAGAACCAATATTTTCAACTTCAATACCAGCTTCTGGAATAGCAGCGAATGGAATGACAAAATCTAAATCCCAACCTAAACCACCCTTCTTAGCATCATCATAAATAAAGTTAATTAATGCTTCAACATCTTGCTTAGAACCTTGGTTAAATGGAACAACAACTAAGGTAGATCCAGATGCACCATATCTAGAATATAAAGTTTGGTAATATTCAGTAACCTTCTTGGAGAATCTGGAAGTTGTAACAATAACTTTAGCACCACCTGATAATAAACCTGTCATAACTTCAGCACCAATAGAACCTGCACCTGCACCAGTAACTAAAGCATACTTACCTTTGTAAGACATACCATTAACAGCACCTTTTTCTAAACCGTCTAAGAAATCAGCAGATTTGGATTTATCATAAATCCAAGCACCTAATTTAGTCTTGCTCTTAATGTGTAAGAAAGGAATAGTTTGTGGTGGAATGGTTGAAGAAACTGGTTTCTTGATTTCACTAATATCCTTTAATGAAGCAATTTCATCAGTTTCATCATCAGAAGTAGTGTCTAAAACAGCAGCAGTTGATTTGGAAACTTCAATTTCAGAATTCTTTTCAACAAATTCAATTAATTGTTTGTATAAACTTTCAATCTTAATTTGATTTTCAGTTGATGCTTGTTTAGATAACGCTCTGTAAACAGTTGCTAAATCTTCTTCAATAGTTGGTTTATGTTCCTTAGTCATTTCACAACCTAAAGCCATTTCATGAACATATTCTTCAAATTTTCTACAAGCATCTCTAGAGACTTCTTCGTAGTTAACATTACCCTTGACATCAACAGTAGTTTTTGGACCAGTTGGATAAGAGACGTCCTTATAAACTGGATTTTGATTCTTTGCTAACATTTCAGTACAGTTATCAATTAATTGTTGACCTAATTTCTTTGCTAATTCATAAGTTTCACCCTTTTCAGTTGGAGTATGATCAATATGATATTGCATAAATTTAATTAAAGTTGGGTTAGCTCTATTCATAATTTGAATACATTGAGTAACAGTTTCTCTATCAACAGAGGTCAATTTACCAAAAATAATATCAAAATACATTGATAAAGCATCTTGTCTTGCCCAGTTCCAGTAAGAATCATAAGTTCTTGCCTTCAATGGAGAGAAAACTGGTTTAATACCAGAAGCGTAAAATTCACCATGTTCTTCGGCCCATAAATCTAATTCAGCTTGTAAAACCTTTGAAGCTTCCTTTTCTTTGATTAAAGATCTATCACCTTTAGTTAAATCTAATTTCAAATATCTTGCTAAAGTTTCTAATTGTTGACGTGCTAAATCCTTGGATTCCTTGGTGACAGCATCTAAAGCAGCAGAATCAATAACTGCACCACCTGCTGAACCACCAGCAGCACCACCAGCAGCACCAGAAGATAATGATAAACCTTCTGCTGCAGCGTATTTTTGAGTAATAGAATCAAAAAATGTCTTTGCTTCACCTTCAGAACTTAATCTTTGAGCTGGTTCACTTGTTAAAGCATGTAATAAAACAGCATCTTGTCTACCAGATTGTAAACCCCATCTTGATTGTAAGTACTTTCTTGCAGCACCAACAGAGAAACCACCAGGCATTTTAGAAGACATTAATCTTGCAATTAATGAAGAGGTTTGCTTACCTAAAGAACCAGAAAAGGTATCTTGGAATTGATCAGCCAATTCTTGTAATGGAGTATCTTCAGGCTTTTCTGGAGTAGTACCAAATTCTTTACCTAAATCACCTAAAATTTCATTTTGAACAGTAGATTTACCACCAACTAAATCTTTGATTGCTTTAGACATTGGAATTTCATTTAATGGTTTTTTCAATTTATGAGCAACTAAAGTGTGTAAGACTAAAGAAGCTTTAATTGGTTCATCAGCAACATCAGCAACTGGACCTGATGCAGCAGCTACTGGAGCAGCAGCAACTGGTGCTGCGGCAACTGGAGCAGAAGAAGCAGCAGAAGCTGGAGCAGAAGAAGCAGATTCTTCTTCAGCTTCTGGTTCAGCTAAATCGGATGGATCAGGAGTGTAATAAATTTCCTTTTGATCTTTAGAATAACATAAAACTTGTCTTTGTAAAGATAAAGCAGCATCATAAGATTGGAATTTCGCCTTAATGGTTCTAGTTGCCATACCTGCTAAGGTTGGAGAAGGACCGATTTCAACGACTCTTTCAGTCTTGTAATCTCTTAAGAAAACATCTTGTGTTTCAATCCTAAAATTAAAAAAAAGATAATAAATTTGTTTATAAGTTAGTATACTAATTGATTTATTAAATGTAGAATAGATGAAAAACAAAAAAACAAATTTGATATCATACGTACCATCTAACTGGAGATGCAAATTGATAAGCTAAAAGTTCAGTTAACAAAATGTGAGATAATTCTTGTTGTACTTCTGGTCTCATTTTTGTCAATTGAGTGTATGGGAAATTGAATTAAATAAAATAGTGTAACAAAACAAAAGGAAAAAATAAATGAAAGAATTGCTATCTATTATATGAATATTTTCATTACTTAAAATTCATGTTAGACGGATTGAGCCAACGGATTATAAATTTTTTCTTGTATTACGCGGCTCTTGTTTTGTTGGTACCATTTTTTGTATAGTTTGTTGGGTGGTTCATCGTTGGGCTGTCTACAATGGAAAAAGTATACATGTGTCATGTTGACGTCGATCGACGCAAAATTTTGAACCATGATATGCGCTATTATGTGCTACTAGCTTAAGAGTACTATTTAGTAACTTAAGAATACAATCTAGAAGGGATTTAGATTTTAAGTTAGTTCTACAATTTCAACTATTATAATAAAATTCCGGAAGGGGCAAGGGAGTAGATTAATAAATGCCTAATCCGTAACGAGTCAATATACATACTATTGTCTATAGGTGAAAGTGAATATGAATTTTATCTATCGCATAAATTGTTAATCATTAAATATCAAAACTAAAAAAAAAGCCAAAGGAAACACATTTTTATATATTATTGTAAACTTTTATTAAATAGGTAAGGATGGTTTCTTTTTAACACTAGAATCATCATCAACTGGTACATATTCAACATCATAGTCATTACTATATTCTGTTACTTCATCATCATTAGAAGTTAATATATGTTTATTATTACTATTATTATTATCAACCAATTCAATATCTTGATTGTTTAATTCAGTACTTAAACGTTCACCTTCATCATCTGAAATTCTTTTATTTAAATCTAGTTGAGCTTGTTGATATAATCGTAATTCTTCTTCTTTCGTTAATTCATTCTTTTTTTTATTTTTAATATAATACATTGGATTTAATTGTCTTAAAGTTAATGACTTACAGAAAGGTAAATGACCTTTCTTTTCTTCAAATAACATTAAAGCTAAAGTTACAATCATTGCAAGCCAATATAAATTATAACTTAAAACTGAACCAATTGTTGCAGAATTTTGCCAACCTAATAAAGAATTAAAAACATCCCAACCATTATCAGTTAAAGGATTACAACAATTAACATGCCAAACTGAATATTTAATATCATAAGTACCAGGTCCTGAACCGTTTTCAGCTGCATCACCACCAGTTTTTTTATTGAAAACATAATTTTCGAAAAACCAAACACCTCTTGAAAATAAACCAGCTGAAATTAAATATAAAATTGCAGTGGATATACAAAGGAAAATTTGTAATGAAATTGCAGAACCACCATAATACATAAAACCACCAACTAAACCACCTGCGATTAAACCACAAATAACAGGTAATGGGAAAGATTTTGCAGGGGATCCAATACCAACACCACCAACGAAAACAACAGCTTCTAATCCTTCTCTTAAAGTTGTTATAAATGGTAAAATAAACATTGAATATTTTTTAAAAATATAACCACATTTTAATCTTTCCTTTTTTGATTTTGGAGGTTGAATTAAAGCTCTTGCAATTTTAATCCTCCATTTTGCTTGCATTTTATTAACTCTTAACATTGCAATACCCATACCAGTAATTAAAATTGTTGCAATTAAACACATAATACCTTCATATAAATCTTCAGTTTTTGACCATATATCATTTTTAAGTGAATAATATGCACCAATAAAAGCACAACCAATTGCAAGACAAAGGAAAATACCTGTAAATGTACCAAACCAAATTTGACGAACTAATTTTTTTTTGATTTCTGGATTTTTATTACCAATACTTTGTTTAACGAAAGCTAAAAGAACGGAAACAACAATAACAGCTTCTAAAGCTTCTCTGAAAATCACAAAAAAGATTTGTATGTTGAAAAGGTCGTTCATTTTGTTTCAGTTAATTAAATGAAGAAGGAATTGAAAAAAAAAAGCAAGAGAACAAAAGATGATTGAATATAAAAAAGAAAAATGGAAACCATCGAAAAGGAAAAGGGGGACTAACGGGTGTCTATTTAAGAATTCAATAATGTGCCAAAAACAAAACAATTGATTTGCAGAAAAATTATGACGGATGCTGAAGGCATGTATAAATGATTAAAAGAAGTCTTATTAAAGACTACGGGATATGGAAATGTATAATAGTTAATTTAATAATTAATATGAATTCAGATAGCTACAATAGATTAATTTATCTAAAAAAATTTATTATTGTCTACATATATATGCATAAAATGATGTATATAAAGTTGTCTATAATTTTACGGAGTTTTTCTTTTCAACATAGAATTATTCAAAGGACCCTTGTTCTTAGCTTCTTGACAGTTTGAGTTTATTGATCAACTAGATGTTTAGGAATTCAAATCATGGTAGGACCCTATATATTATTAATCTGGTAGATTATTATATATTTCAAATCAATTTTAAAAGATGTCGAAAAAATTTTCTTAGTGATTTGGATAAATAATAATTGAAAAAGTGAAAAATCTGTTTATTGTTTATCTGCTTTTAACGGTCAAAGTGAAAAGACGCTTGACATAGTAATTTTTTTTTTGCCGCTCTCCACCACTCAGAGAGCAAGAAAGAGATTAAGAAATATTAAACACCGTTATCTGCGATACAGTAAAGACGGTATGTGCGATATGTGCGGAAACAAACAAACAAATCATTAGAGCTGCTGTTTCTGGCATCCAGCTCTTTTAAGCAGCTCTACAATTATACATGAGATATAGATAGCTATGCTATGGCAAATTGCAAAAAATAAGTAAAAAATAAAAATTAGAGAGAGTAGGAGAGATTTTTATTGGTTTCTTAGATTGGTTATGTCAATATGTAGAAAAGCACACATGCATATCTCTATACTAGGTATTATTTAATTTAATTTTAAAGCAAAGTAATAATAATAATAAAACATAAGGAGTTACAACTTAACTCATATTAATAGTTAAATCACGGCGACTAGTAAATCCCAATTTATTTCTTAACAACTCTTTGAGTCTCTTGCGTGGCCAGCTATTATTGAACGCAATGTCATATGTTTGAAGGTAAAGCTTGACTTGTGAGAGAGTCAGTCGATCAATTCCTTCAACAGATCTGACCAAAGGAAGTTCAATATTCTCTGGAATGACTGATGGTCTGATAAATGGAACATCCATCACTTCCCATCCCATAGATCTCGATTCTTTATTTTCAGATACAATCCTAAAAAATTCTTGTTTTCTATTGAATACTCTTTGTTCATCTTGAAAATTGGTTAGAGTTTGGAGGATCTGTTGTAATAACTGGGTGTTGTTGGTTGCATTAACATGATTTATAGCATCCTTTTTCTTCCTTTTTAGTTCGGTAGTTGCAGTATCTACATCTTCAACAAAAACAAGAATACTGCTCCTTTTTTTATCTGGAGATATTGGTATGCCTCAGTTATTTTCGAAAACTTCATCTTTTACATCGATTACATGATTCATACATTCTTCATATGCACTTTGTTGTTCCTGTTCTTGCTCTGACATAGTACTTTCGGTTCTGACTATAATTAAGATTAATATACGCATTAAGAAAGAATGACTAGATTCAAAGGATAAAGCGAAACACCAGAAAATGAGCTTTTATATACATAATCATTTTCTCTGCGCTATAATAATTTCTTTCGCTTCCTGAAGTTGTTTACATGAACTTCCTCTTTTTATTTGCCCCTTCCGGATAGTTTGTTCCTTTTTCGTTTCTCTTAACTATAGCTACACTGTAATATAATAGTACTAGCAACAACTATACCTGTCTGTTAGTATTTCCTTCGCGGAATTCTGGTATTCCCCGGTAGGCGGTATGACGGTATTCCAGGTAATACCAGATTTCCCTGAAAATGGTATTCCTGTAGGCTGGACTACCGTAGAATACCAGAATGCTCACATAATGTTAATTCTCATAGTAACTTAATAAAAATACATTATCTAATGGAAAATTTATAAGATATGGCGCAGCTGGCTAGCTGCGCCGCAAAATTTACTATATATTAAGGGAATACGGAATACCAAGAAAAAAAATGGTGATCCCCATACAAACTGGTAGTCCCGTATTCCAACATTGCGGTATGCGGTATTCCTGGACTACCGCGCTGAAAATATGGTATTCCACGGTTTGCAGGCAGGTATAGCAACAACTAACAACTCGCAACAAATTGATTAATAAAAAATATTCCATCTATTGACTTTTCACCTTTCCTTCTTGTTTTTTCAATACAATAAGTGATTCATTAATTTTTGTCGCTTTTAAAAATATTATTATTATAATTGATAAAGTGATTATTGGCAAAAAGCAACCAGCTGATATTTGGTATTTCAACATTGCGTTTTATTACCACTTCTTAAACTACCGGAATGAATATATAAGTTAGATCAAATATATACCTATATAATACCATATTAAAGTCTATATCACGGTATCACGTATCATGATTATTAATTAATATTAGCTGCATAATGTCTAATGTCTAACCAATCAAAGTTATAGCCGCCCTAATTTTTTATTTGCTAATTTAGTGCGTGATCATTATCTCGCATTAATTTCAGGATTTCAGGATTTCACTACATTTCATAAGTTCTACTCTAAGTAAAATTTGCCTTCTGTTCTAATAATGTATTCCAATCTTTTGTAATTCTTTTATAGGGTAAATCGTATTTTTAAATTGACATAATTAATTAATTAATATATCAACAATCAATGGATACAGGTGATCAACAATTCGCCGATGCTGTTCCAATTTATGAACCTGTCCAACAGGTTGAACAATCTAATACTTTACAACTGCCAACTTCAAGTAATCAATTTCCAGGTTTAACACCCGTTAATACAAATACTGAATATCACAATGATGCTACGGATTTATTGAGTTACAATTTTCCTGATTCAACTAATGTGGTTACTGAAAGATATGCAAAATATATTAAACTTATTAAAACGATTGAAAATTTTGCATTAGGTTATTCAGCAATTGCAAATTCATCTGTTAAACAATTAGAAAATTTAAATAATAATGTTACAACTGATATGCCAAATTTTGAAACTGTTAATGGTGATAATGATAATACAGTTTCTGGTAGTGCTAGAATTGGTAGTCCAACTTTAGAAACTCCTCCAAATACAAATGATGGTTTATCAATTACAAATTCTGCAATTGCTGAAGGTCCAAATGATCTTAATTTGTATTTAACTTATATGCGTAAAGCATTAGGTGAAGATTATACACGTTCAATTGATTTTCAAAATCAAATTCAAACTCATATTATTCCTGATTTAAAGCGTTTATTATCAGAAGCTGAAAAAAGACAAAAAGATTATACTCTTCATTCAAATGCAGAATCAAAAGATCTGATTAAATTAAGAGAAATTTCTGCAAAAGCTTCTCAAAATTTAGATAATTCTGTTCAAGATTTTGAACGTGGTACATTATCAAAAAATCGTTCAGATTATAAAAAAGATCCATATTTAATTAAAAGATCATTACTTAAAGATGCAGTTTTACAAATTAAAGCTGAAAATAATAGAATTGAATTTTTAGCAAATGGTGAAACTTCTTTACGTTCTTCTGAAGCAAGAATATTACAAGAATTAAAACGTATATTTTCATTATTAGCACAACTTATTGATGTTACTTATGGTGGTACCGTTAATTCATTACATTCTTTAGATAATGTTTTAACTAATGTTCCAGAAGATTTAGAATGGCAAAATTTCTTAAGAAACAATTCTAAATTTTTAGTTACTGCAGGTGAAGAAAATGAAGCATTATTAACATCTGTTAATAATTTATCAATTGATAATTCAACTTCTGATACAAAATCTGCTAAAGTTGTTACTCATAATTCTTATAAAAGACAAATTGTAAATGTTACATTTCGTAACAATGATCATTTAAGTACAAGACCTTTATTAGAGGGTGTTTTAGCTCGTAAAGAATCAACTTTAGGTATTTCAAAGAAATATAATTCCTATTATTTTGTTGTTACCCCAGCTGGTTTCTTTTATGGTTTCCCAACTAGAAGTATTGATGCAACTCAACCAAATTTAATTTTATATATTCCAGATTGTGAAACTAAAAATATGGCTACTACATCATCTGCGAAAACTGGTGAATTTAAATTTTCTTTAAGAGGTAAAGATATTTCAAGTTCTGTTGGTGCTTTGAAGATGAAGAAAACTTATGTTTTTAAGGCAAGTTCTTATAATGATTTTGATACATGGTGGAAAATCATTTCAACTCATAGTGGTTCAGTTCAACCAGCTGGTCACATTTTATCTGATAATTCAGATGCAGAAGAATAGACATATATGCTTTTTTTTTCTTGTTATTTGTATGTTATTTTTCATTTTTGTTGTCTTGTTCTTATTATTATTATTATTTGATATCTGTTAATTACTGACATGATATCATTTTATGTGTTTATTCATTATTAATTGACTTATTTATATTTATTGTTTATTATGTTTATGTTTATGATTATTTTTAATTATTGTATTTTCTAAACAGCTGTTTTTTAAATAAAAAAAAATAAAAAAAAAACATTAAATTTTTATATTAAAATTATAAACGATAAGAAATAATAACAGTATTTTATATAGATTAAATTAAGAAAAAAATAAAATAATTTTGACAAAATAAGGAGAAAAAAAATAATAATAAAGAATTATGAATTGAAAGTAATAAAAGTTACAAGAAGTAATAAAGAAAGAAGAAGAAGAAGAAAAAAGATAGGCAAATAATAAGTCAAGAAATTGGAAATAAAACATTCAATTTGAAGATTTTTATCATTTATTCTAATTACGTGAACCAACAACACCACCAACGACACCACCAACGATTGCACAAATTAAGATAACAACAACCCAAAATAAAATCCATTTCCATTT
>JAMAJE010000213.1:0-31772 GCA_023629255.1 Pichia sp. PB3310
GACAGACATTTATACCACACTTTATACAAATCTGCTAAGGGTAATGCTTTCAAACACAAGAGAGCTTTAGTTGAACACGTTATTCAAGCAAAGGCTGAAGCTTTAAGAGAAAAGGCATTAAAGGAAGAAGCAGAAGCAAGAAGAACCAGAAATAAGGCTGCAAGAGAAAGAAGAGCTGCAAGATTAGCTGAAAAGAGAGATGCTTTACTTAACCAAGAATAAATTATTTAAATGATAATTTAATTCAATGTTTTGTTCCATATCTAAATAATATATATATATATATACATATAATTTTCTAGTTTCTATATCTGATCTCTATTGCTAATTACTTAATATATTAGTTAACCTTATACGTTATGGGTAAAAAAAATGTAAGTTCAAAATTGCTAAATCAAAAGACTAATTTGCATAATTATTGCAATAGAATAATAATAAACCTACATGTTTATGTAATTTTTTCCCCTTTTCCTCTTTTTTTTGTTTTTCCTTGTGCATGTTTATTATTATTAATACGTAAGCTTTTTGGCTTTGGTACTTCTTTCCCTTTCATCATAGTTCCATGCATTGAGGTCTCTAAATTTCAAATCACAATGTCTTCTGTATATTCCTGGAATGACCAAGATTCAAATATCGATTTAAATGCTTTGGATTCGGAATCTGATGTCAATTCAAATTTATCTTTAGATAATTCGTTATTGGCATCCGAAATTGGAACATCAAATAAAAATATTAGAAGCAATAATAATATAAATCAAGATAATGCTATGAAAATACATAAATATCCAACATCCTTATCTCCTTTGTCAGAATCAAATACAAATACAAATACAAGTGCAAGTACAAATGCGAATGTACAAATAAATAAATCAAAAACTAATCATAATAATAGTCTAACAACAAGTAATAGAAAAGAAATATCTTCGATAAAGAAAATAGATTCAACTAATTCTTCTGGTAATAAAATATACCCTGCAACAAGACAATCAACTTATAATTCAACAATTAAATCTTATGATGGTGGAGTAATATCAAATTTTCCATCAATTAAAAATCAACAAACAAATACAAATTCAAGTGATTATACTAATTTTTATAATGATGATTATAATAAAAAAGGTGATGATATATTAGGAAATGATTTTGATGATCTTGATAATGATAATGATGATACCTATTCTTATGATTATATTTCTAATGTTAAAACAAAACCTGGTGATAAATTGAAAACTACTTGGTCAATGCCAATAGAAAATGAAAGACAATATAAAGATTTACAAATAATAAACGAAGTTTCAAAATTGCAAAATTTAAATTTCTTTTCTGAAAGTTATGTTAAAAATTTAGAAGAATTAAAAATCTCTCAATTAGGTTTACTTATTGATATGGTTAAATTAACTGATAATTCATTTGATGAGTTTTATAATATTTGGAACAGTTTTCATTATAATGAGAACGAAAATAATAATACTACAAAAAATAAACATTCAACTGATGAAAGTCCAAACATTTCAAATTCATCATTAGCAATCAATTCTTTAAAAACCTTAAAATCTAAAGAATCTGAAAATAAAAAGAATATATCGAATAGTTCAAAATCTAATTTAAATACTGAAAATGAAGATCTTTTAAATGAACATGATTCTAAGGATGAAGATAATATAACCTGGTTTGATATTAATAACAGTGAAGGGTTCAAATTAATGGAGAAACATAAACAGGATATACTAAATGATTTAAATAAAATTAATAGTTCCATCGATCAAATTGATTCTTTTACTAAATCAATGTGGACAGGATTGTAATAATATGTTAAAAAAAGGGATTCTAAAAAGTTCTATAAATATATTTACTGAAAAAGTTTTGTAAAAGATAAAATTAAAGATTGATGCATTATGATGCGTTATTAACATCCGGTGTATTCAAAGACTCAAAAAAGCTATTAATTTCATGATGAATTGGATCTGAGCTTGTTATTGGTACACATTTATCGTTATTTTCATCAACAGAATTGTTCAAAAAAAATTCATTCAAATCATTTTCATTAACTATATTTATCTGGTGTATATTTTGTCCTGCTGTTCTAATAAAAGGTGCCTCAATTCCAGTATCTTCCATTGTGGTGAACGTTGAATGATTAATATTGTTATCAATGAAATCGGAAGAAAAAACGTCATGAATATCTTGATTTGATCTATTAAACCTGTTATTGTCTTGAACATCAACTGGATTAACCATTTCACCTCTCAGTTTTTTAAATACACATGGTGGTGGTGTAATCAAAATTGAGTTGGGTATTTGAGAGTTTTCGTTAGGTGAATTTAAAAATTGTTGATTTATATTTCTTGTTACTAGTGGTGATTCTTTGTAGCAAGAGATTGGAGGTGAAATACAGGATGAATTATTTTGAGTTAATTTAATATATCTTGATTGTTTTTCTGCAATTGCTGATAATGGAGATACTAATTTTTTCCCATCATTTGAATAAAATGACTGCAATAAAAATGGCGTGCTTTTGTTATGTTCTTGGGTATTAATTGTTTTTCGTATTGGTGTTGCTTCCAAATCGTAAATTGAACAAATTTTATAAATTGCAGTTATTGCTTCTGATTGATTCACAACTTTACTAAAGTTCCATATAAAAATTGACCTGATATCATACGGATTTATTGTTTTAATTGAAACGGGCTGTTTTAAATGATTACAATGAACCACAAACTGTTGAATTTTGATTGAATTAATTTCCATTTTATAAGTTGTTTCACTTGATCTGATGTTATCAGTTCCATTGTATACTGCTTCTTTCTGTTTATTTAAAATATACCTTTTCCAATATTCTATTCCGATTTTAACGTTAAATATAATCTCTGTTTTACTTTTATTTGAAATTAAATCTATCATTTCGAAATCTTCTTGAATAATATAATTATTTGAAGAAATTATTGTCAAAATACCATAATTCCGATCCTCTTTTGGCAAAGTTGATAAGGACACTTTGGTGTTCAGATTATAACAACCCGTCTGCAAATCGGTGTTCCATGGAGGTAACGTCATAGAAATATTACCGACTATAATAGGTACTCCCAGATTCATATCCGTTGAAATTTGTGATGTTGTGTTTGAAAGAACTATTTTGGCCAATAAAGGAAATTTCTCCATTAAATCATTTTTCGATATTCTGGTTTCGGGTATTTCATTATTAATACATGTACTTTCAATGGTTGAAAATAAATGAGATTCATTTATTAATTTGAAGTTTACGTATGCCATTTCAAATTTTTTCATTAAAAATTTTATGGGATTTTTATTGTTGATAAATAAAACCGAATCAGACATTTCATTAAACGAAGGTTTAAGCAAGTAGTTCATGTGCATGCTTTGTTGAGAGTTATGATGTGTTAAATTTGATGATTTTGTAGACAATTGGTTGAGAATAGCTGTAAATATTTTCACAAAATTTTCACAAAGTTCCTTCGTTTCTCCAGGTCCAGTGATTAACAAACCTTTAATAAATTCATCTTTTTTCGATAAAGCTTGTATATGTGATGAAACTTGTTTGGCAGTTCTTATTACTCCTGTTTTGTGTTTGATATAAAAACAAATATATTGATTTCTGCCATATATGCTTCCGCATATTTTGATTTCTTTAACACCATTTTTTGGGATCAATTGTAAAGCTTCCGTAAATGCTTCTTCAACATTCTCAGGCCATTTGGAAGTCTGCTTCTTTTTTTTGCTGGAAGATTCAGTAATAATTGCATATTGTTTCTTTCTTTTCTTCCCAAGGGGCTTGGTTGAAAATGAATGATTCTCTATATCCGAATCATCTGAAACCGTAGTAACGTCGGAATGATAATCTTCTTCGTTGAATCGGTTCAAAGGCGTTTGCTTATTTAGTTGGAAAACATTTAAGTTTTTCAAAACTGAAGGTTGTGTAGAAGTATCATCTTTATGAAGTTCCATAGTTGAAGGTAAATCTGAAAAATCTTAAGTTGCACTTGACTATTTTAAGCCAAAAAAATTAACTCACAACATTAAAAAGGAACAGAAAAGTAACGAAAAGGACAAAAACACTGATTTCGTTTGTGCCTGTAGATTTGAATATCTATTGTTATAAAATTTAATGAAAAACGGTTTAGATCCCAAGATAAAAACGCGTTTCCTTTACGCGGATAGTTTACATTTTACCCTTTTGAATCACCGTGTTTTTTCCTCTGCTATTATCGATTTCTATTTATATATATATATGTGTGATTAATTATTCTAAATGGGTTTCAAAATTATATACATTATTATCTACAAAAAGGAGAATTAAGAATGGTTTATACAATATTATTCTTCATCGGATGATTGAAGATATTCAGCATAATCTTCAGCTGAAGCAAATGTAGGCAAGGATGAGATTTTGAATTTTTTATTCTTTTTATCATCATTAGATTCTGCATTTCTCTTCTTAGACTTCTTAGTTGAAAGTTCTGCTTTAGTCTCCTCCTTTTCATCGTCACTGCTACTTATAAAATCTTGGTCTTCATCACCTAGGAGCGCGTTAAGATCTTCGCCGTCTGAGGAAAAATTATCTTCAACCTCATCAATATCCTTATCATCTTCTTCATCAAAATCACCAATAGTTTTCAATCTAACTAAACCTTCCTCATCTTCTGAATCTGAATGTTCAATTTCTTCGGATTCGGCTTCAATATCTACTAAAGCTTCAGCATCAGCTCCAGCTTCATCCTCGTCTTCATCTGAAAACTCAGACATATCTAGATCGGAAATATCCTCGTCCAAATCACCCTCATCTTCAACATCTGGGTTACTAGTAACTAATGCATTCCAAACAACATCATCATCTAGTTCAGAATCTTCATCTTCATCTTCATTTTTAGCCTTTTTGTTCATCTCTTTATCAAATTCTGAACGCATCATTTTTTCTTGTTTAGTAATAAAATATTGATAAAAGAAATTGTCTTCCGGTTTAATTTGACTTGCCTTTTTAGATAACCAATCTTCAGTATTGGCTGGGATGTCTTTATTCTCAATACCTGTAGCACGTACTAATAGATTACCTGTATGTGCACCACCTAAAGGTTGCATGATGGATGAACCTTTCAAATTTGCTTTACTCTTGGCTTTTTTGTAAACAAATCTATCAAGGAAATGTGACAATGAATATAAACCTAAATCTGGCTTAGTAATTGTTCTTCTTTCTGCTTTCGAGAGTTCATTAAACTTCAAGAAATTTTCAGCATATAGTTTGACAGTTGGATGATAATGACTTAAAAAGAAGTCAATTTCCCAAAGAGATGATTCATCTGCATTAGCAAACTTTGGGTCTCTTTTTTTTGCATCATAAACTTTAGCTTCCTCTTCATTTCCAATAACCTCATCAAGTGATTCTTCTTGTTCTAATTTCTTATTAAGTTCATTATCCATTGGGGTATTTAAAAATAAGTTTCTAACTTGAGGAATTTCTCTTTCCAATTGGATTAAAAGGAAAATCATACCAGCAACTGTACCAATATTTAACCAATTTAAGCAAACTTGGGCAATTCTCTTAACAAATGCCAAAACTCTTCCAATGTTTTCATCGTCCTTCAATGATTTATATAACAAATTTAGATAAATACCTTGTTTAGAGGAATTCAAAAGTCTCTCATCCCACAAAGATTCGTATAATGTTCTGAAATATCTGTCCTTGTGTTTATCATCAGAAAATTTTGTTGTGATAGTTTGAATTAAAATTAATGCTTGAACAGAGGTGTTAAAGTTTAAACTATGAGTAATTTTGTAGAGAATATTTAAATGATTTTCAAAAATATTGATTGGAAAGTTGGAAAATGGGAAGGCACGATTCAAACCGGTTAAAATTGCAGCAAACATCTTAGAATTTTTCTCTTCAACAATTTCATTTTCATCTTTGATATTCTTCACTGATTTACCACCTTTTTTACCTCTCTTAACTTTTTGTTTCCTTCTACCTTCTTTTTGATGCTCTGATTCTTTAAGCTTACCGACGTTCTCTTCATCAGTCTTAATGAGTAATTTTTCAAAAAGGGCAAAATAAGCATCCACCAACTTATTTGCTAAGGATTCATCATGTCTCGTTAAAATTGTTTGATTTAATGTATTGATAGAATAATAGAGCGCATGATGATCATTATTAGACCTGAAAACAACATCAATGACGGACTCAGAAATAATTTGTTTCATTGCTGGGTGCTCTTGTTCTAAAAGTAAAATTTGGTATGATGTTTTAGAGGAAACTTTGTTGTCAATATCACCTAATTTATTAACACCTAACCTTAAAAGATTGGCTTCTTGTTCGGGTTTGGCCTTAAGAAGAGCAAATATATGACTGGCAATTTTCATTCTAACATAAAGGATTGAATCATGTGAAAGCTTTTCCAATAAAGTGATAAATTCAAAGTATAAAGTTTTTAAATGATCTTCAAAATACATTAAGATCAATTGTTCATTAGTTAAATTTGTATTTAATGGTTGTTTCTTGAATGGTTTTAATTTTCTATTTTCTGGTAAAATAGTATTAACCAATAAATCGACGACAGCATCTATACATTGCATAGCAGCGGTTCTAGATTTTTTTTGACACATATTAAATAAAGTATCAAGAGCTCTTAAATTATGTAATGGAGCTTCCTGCACCAACAATGTTAATGCAGAAATTTTATCTGATAAAGTACCACCTGTTAAAATTTGAGATAAGAAACGTTTTTGGGAAGAAGATTTGTTGAATTCTTCATCATAAATCTTATTTTCTTCATCTAATAATGATTTTGCCTTCTCAAAAAGTTGATCAATATCTTGTTGCTTGAAATTTCTGGCAGCAAGAGAGTTGTCAACGTTAAGTGGGATATTGTACCAGTCACTTCTAGGTTCAATTGTAAGTCGATCGGAAATAACAGTTTGTAAATTCACAACCTTGTCTGAATTTTTAGCCTTCTTTTCAACATTTTCTGCTTTATTTTCTTTCTCCTCATTCTCTTCCTGTTGTTCTTCCGCTTCAGATGATTCTTCTATTTCAGATTCTTCTGGTTCTTCTGATTCTTGTGATAGTTGTGATGCTTCTGATTTTTCTGAAAGTGTTTCTTCTATTGATTCTTCATCATTATATAATTCAGGTACTTCAGAATCTTCATCGTCTGTCTCAATCACATCAACTTTATGACTAGATAAACCAATTGTTTTCATAAATGCCGATAATTCAGTGTTTAATGTTGCATCTTCTTTGTTATCGTCATCAAACTCCTGTTCACTTAAATCATCATCCTGATCTGCAATATTTGAAACAAGTTTAATATCATCTTCAGTGGCTCCTAATTCAAGCGCTTCACGACGTAGAGCTTCTTCATCAACATTTTTATCTATACTCTTATTAATTTTTTCTGATTTATTATTATTTTTATTTTTCTTTTGGGAGGAAGCTTTATTGGACTTATTTTTGTTGTTCAAAGCATTGGATACTTTATCTTTCAAAGATGCCAAATTTAATTTAGCACTCTCCATTAATTAAATATTGGATTATTTTGTTTGAACAATTAAAAATGGAAAAATTAAAGTAATGAAGGAGACATGATAAGAATGGAAAAAAATTAACAAAAAATTTTTCATCTCCTATTTGAGAATCTATTACAAAAAAAAAATATTAAATTAATATAAGAAAAAAATAATGCTCCCTCCTTCCGGGATCGAACCAGAGACCTCAAGATGTCTTGTAGTTATACGATTACAGTCTCGCGCTCTTCCAACTGAGCTAAAGAGGGATTATTGCTTTTGGAAAAGCAGATTCTATAATTAGCATTTGTTAATCACGTGATATTCCTTGCTAACTCAACTTGTAACAAATCAATTATTATTTCAAGTAATTTAAAAAGTTCTATAAATAGGTAATACAATTATTCCCTATAATGATCTTTCAACTATTTATTATACACATCAGTATCTTCTCCGTTATGAATAACAGTTTCAAATGCTCTGTTTTTCCTAGAAATTAAACTACTAGTTTATTCTTCAATTAGAACATACACAAAACAAGAGAAAAACCAAAAGAATCATTTAATGAACCCTTCTATTTTCTACTTTTCGTTTAATAAGTTTAAATGTTGATTTATTATCGAAAAACTATTAAAAAGTAACAAAAAAAGTATAGTTTATTTTATGCCCAAAATAATAAATTATGGAACCCGTAAAGTGAATTCCGATGATAGGTATCTTCTAAGAACTATTTACTTAAACTTAGCTATAGTTATGGTTATTATTTATATTTTAATTTTTAATTGAGACAAAATGGGGACTATGTTTGCTTTTATGTGTCCACTACTATAAAGCTATTTTTTTAAATCATTGTCTATTTTGTAACTTGAAAGCTTGATTGTTTCTTTTCTTTATATGGGAGTACCAAACTGAATGCGTTTTTGCTACATTCCAACAAAGCGCAATTATACAGAAAGGAAAAAACTTTAAAAGATTAAGATATAAAATCTTAATTTCAAAATTTTATAGATTTAATTTGTTTTCGTTTTTAAAATATGATTCATAATTCACTATTTATTTGAAGACAAGCTAAACACGTATTCAATTTTTTTTCAATTGTATCAGAAAACTCACCTCTGCTAATCTTTTTCCAATTATATTTTATAAACATCAGGGAAAATCAATAAAAATCTTAATTATTTAAAGTTTAAACTTAATAAGAGAACCGTTATTTTATTTTAAATCTTTTTTTTTCAAATTAGATATTGCATGTTATTAAATAATATTGCATGTTATTAAATATTAAGTTATAGAAATTATATAAGCGTATAGAAACAAAGTGAATGGAAGTGAATACTTCTAAAGAACATTAAAATTAATCATTAAAATAATGGGATAATTAAGCATAACCAGTTACATAAGTAGTTTGCTCGTCACATTTTGATACAACATATAAACCATGTAAAATACCCGGAAACCAAAAGAAACAACACAAGATTATGTTAAGCCAGAAAACATTATTTAAACCTCCAACCATGTAAACTGGAAGCGGTGGGAAGAAAAAACAAAGGAAGAAGAGAAGAAATTTTGACATATGCTAATGTGATGTGTTTAGTTAAGAAATAATTCCATAAATATTAAATTAAATTTGAGTACAGTTTAACAACAACAAATATTGAATACGGTACAGGTTCATACAATTTTGGTCACTTAACTTTCAAATCTTTTTTTAAAATTGTCAGGACTTCGCTAAAAACAATAGATTAGATTAATAGATCGATAATATATAACATAGATAATAGAATAGAATAATAGAAATTTGAAGAGCGGTTTTAAATATTAATATTGGAGATTGGAAGAATAAAGAGGCGCTATCAATTGTCAAAGCCTTATTTATTCCTGAAACTACTTATAAGGTAAGTAGTAAGTTAACTGTTTGTCAACTTCTTTTTTGGTCTTGTGCTTTCAATATTTTTATACTTCATCACAACATTTAATATATAAAACAAAACTCATTAATTCATTATTTAGATGAGTAAATGGTTTTCTAAATCAACTGAATTTAATATCCAATTAACAGATCCACCTTTGTACAACAAATATTCGCCAGTAAATTCTAATGTTAATGGTATTGTTACAATTAAGTTTTTAGAGCAGTTAAAGAAAATTTCAAACATCAAATGCGGGTTAGTTGGATATGCAGATATTATGTATTATGCCTCTGACCTTCAATATGGTGGATTCCAAACTACAGCAATTAGACGTACATTAATTACACAAAGAATTGAATTTTTCAATACTTATGATGAGTTACCGTTAGAATGTGAAAGTTACAATAACAGTGATTTTACAAATGATGAAAGGAGAAAAGGAAATGCTTACTTCTTCAATGAAGGTGAAAAACTTGAATGTCAATTTAATTTTGAATTCCCAAACGTTGCGTTTCTACCAAGTTCGTGTAAAAATTTTGGAAATCTAGATGCTGCAATTACAATTACTTATGAAATATATGTCGATATTTATAAATATGGAAAGATATTAACTACAAAAACTAAAAAATATACTTCATATAAATTTCCAATATTTTATCAAGCAGGGATGGATCCAATAATAGCTAAACATGTTGCGACCTTGAATTATAAAAAATCTGAAATTTTTAAAGATAAAGTTAAGAAATTTTATTTTGATGAAAATACCAAGGCATTAATTCCATCTTCATTAAATAGATCACATTCTAAAACTAAATTTATTAGACAACTTTGGAATAATAATTATAAACCTGAATTTTATAATACAATTACTAAAACATTACCTATTACATTAGATTTTTCAGTTAGATCATCATTTGATATGAATGAACCATTTAGTAGTCAAATAGCATTAAGTTTATTATCAGATTTAAAAGAAATTGGTATTCAATCTAATCAAACGAAAGATTTTGTTTTCAATGGTCAAAGTACTAATCTTGGTTTTATGCAAATTCAATCATTAACAGTTGAAACAGTTAATAAAATTAATCTGCAATGTAATCAATATTTAATGTGTGAATATACTAGAGATATAATATTAAAAATTAATTTTAATGGTTTGACATTTGATATTAAAGATTTTGAATTTAGTAAATTGGATGATGCATATAAACATGAAGTCCCAATTGATACATTATGTAAATGTGCAGATGTTGATATTAATCAATCATTAATGGATATTCTAGAAGATAAAACAATAATGTCAGCTGGTTTTGTGCCTGATTGGTTCGAAAATGATGTTAAACTTATTTTTACATGGAAGTTATCAGACGGAATATCACAAAAACTGAAAATGGAATTTATTACTACGGCTACACCTGATTTCCTTTTAGGAATTTCAAATATAGAAGATGATGATAAGGATTTTATACCACCACCAACTTATGAAATGAGTAAAGAGGATGAACGGATAACAAATTGAAAATAAAAAAAAAATACGTGAACCGAACAAACAATTAATGCTATATATATATATATTTATTATATATAAGGCATTAACTAAAATGAATATCCGAACAAAAGACATTTTTACATTTTAAACGTTTTTTGCGGAAAGTCCGCGCATAACCAAAGATAACCGAAGTTAACCGTGAAGAGGATAATTTGTTGTTTGTTTACTACGAGATGGGAGCAGAACATGATTTCTGTCCCTTTTACCTTTATCTGGCTTTTAGTCACAATATTTATTATTCTGTTCTATTTTATGATACAGATATAAAGGTGGTTGATGGTATTGTAAGTAATCTAAATTATTTATAAAGAAGGCCTTGTCCTAGAAATTGTATTAATATACTTGTAGCTTATATATTTTTGGACTTTCATATTTTCATTGTCATTTATCTTTATTTTATTTATTTAATTTACTAATAAAAAATCTACAATTAATTAAATATAATTCTTTGAAATGGCACCAGTTAGTATAGAACCTTCATCAAATTTAACTTCATCATTACCTCTATCTGAATACATTTTCAGAAGGATTCTTTCCTTAGGCATTCATAGCATCTTTGGTGTTCCAGGTGATTATAACTTATCTTTACTTGAACATATTTATTCTGTTCCTGAATTAAATTGGATTGGATGTTGTAATGAATTAAATTCTGCTTATGCAGCTGATGGTTATTCCCGTACAATTGGTTCAAAAAAATTTGGTGTGTTATTGACAACTCAAGGTGTGGGTGAAATGAGTGCTATTAATGGTGTTTCTGGTTCATTTGCTGAACATGTTCCAATTTTACATATTGTAGGTACAACTCCATATTCAGTTAAAAAATATGGTGGACATTATCATCATTTAATTAATGGTGTTTCAACTAGAGATCCAACTAATCATTATGCTTATGAAAATATTGCAAAAAATGTTTCTTGTAAAATATTATCTTTAACAAATGATTTAACAAATGCTGCAAATGATATTGATGATTTATTTAAAACAATTATGGAAACAAAAAAACCAGGATATTTATATGTTCCATGTGATTTAGTTAATATTATGATTGATTCTTCTAATTTAAATAATATCCCTGGAAGTGCTTTAACCGAAAGAATTCAATCCACTTCAGATTCAATTATTGATTCTATTTCAAATATAATTGTTGAAAAACTTTTTACTGCAAATAATCCGGTGGTTTTATGTGATATTTTAACTGATAGATATGGACTTACAACTGAAGTTCAAAATATAGTTGATATTTTGAAAGTACCTTCATGTAATTCTCATATGGGTAAAACTCTTTTGAATGAAACCAAACCTTGGTATATTGGTGATTATAATGGTTCGGAATCTAATAAAATGATCCAAGCTTATGTTCAAAATACTGATTGCTTTTTGCATTTTGGTGATTATTATAACGAAATAAATTCAGGCCATTGGACCTTATATAATAACATTGATCCTAAATCTATTGTTTTATTGAATCCAGAATATATTAAAATTGGTTCTAAAATTTATTCTAATGTTTCATTTGAAGACATAATACCAGTTATTTTACAAAAAATTCAATCTTCAAATAAACTTCCATTTTTTAAAATTCCGAACATCGTTTCTGAAATTGAACAAATTCCATCAAATACTCCAATTTCTCAAACACTAATGTTAGAAAAATTCCAATCCTTTTTTCAACCAAATGATGTTATTGTTACTGAAACATGCTCTCTGATGTTTGGTTTACCAGATTTGAAATTACCAGAAAACTCCAAGATTATCGGTCAACATTATTATCTTTCAATTGGTATGGCATTACCATGCTCTTTTGGTGTTGGTGTTGCATTAAAGGAAATGAATAAAAATTCAAGGTTAATTCTTATTGAAGGTGATGGTTCAGCACAAATGACGATTCAAGAATTAAGTAATTTCAGTCGTGAAAATGTTGTTAAACCTCTAATATTTTTACTGAATAATAATGGTTATACTGTTGAAAGAATTATCAAAGGTCCTGAAAGAGATTATAATGATATCAGACCAAATTGGAAATGGACAGAATTATTTAAAACTTTTGGTATAGAAAACTCAAAAACTGCCAAAGTTATGACCCCAGAGGAGTTAGATGATGCCATGGAATCTTTTGGAAAAGATACATCTGTTCCAAGACTGATTGAAGTAATTCTCGATAAAATGGATGTCCCATGGAGATTCCATAAAATGGTTGGAAATTAATCAATTCATCTCATTTTAATATTTAGCATTATTCTTATTCAAATATTTAGCATTCATTGTATTTACATAAATAAAAAAAACAAGCATTACAAAAAAAAAAGTTTTAAATAATTGTAACTTTAAATATTGTATTTAAATTCTTTTAAATGAATTTAATTCTAGTATATAATACATAATCGGTAGATATGTTCAAATTCTCCTATTTTCACATATGATAATCTATAAAATCGTTAACGGTTAATTTAATAAAATCATCCATTTCAACCAAAATGAATTCTTTGAAAAAATTATCATTCAGAACGCCACTTAAAAACCTTTTAAACTCTGTCATTAATAAATCCTTTCTACGCATACCTTTTTTAGTTTCGACAATATCCTCTGGACTTCTTATCGATAAATATAGCGTAGAAACCAAAACCAACTTAATAAATCTTTGGGTGCCTAAAGATCGAACATGTGATAATAACTCATCATCTTCACAATGTTCTGTTGTTAAACCCACTCTAATCTTTTTATCACTTTTAATAACTCTTGTCTGTGAAGATTTAGTAACATTTTCAGATTTTGATGCTTTTTTTGATGATATTGAATTTTCATCATCATGACTACTAACACGAACAATCCCTTTAAGGAACTCAATATTTGAGGAAGAGACGGCTAAACGACGTAATTTATCTAAAAATTGTTTTTCGTTTTGTATTGGGTTTGAATTTTTAATATTTTTCCTTGTTTCTGTATTTAGATCATTATTTGATGATTCAAATGAATCGATTGTATCATTTAAATCAAGGCCACATGCTTTAGCAAATGATTCATCACCACGTTTTTCAATAAATAAATCAACCATGACATCACTTAATCCGTTTGCACCAGCACCACGAGCTTTTAAAATTGAATTTAAAACTTTGAAAATTTGTAATAATAAATATTTATCTAATTGCCAACTTTCATTTGAAGTTCCATCAATCATTCTATCTAAAATACTAACTAAATAGTGAGTGTCAAGCCTAATATCAACATTATTATCATTTGTATTTTCTTCACCACCACTCCATGAAAATAGAAAACCAGGAATCGATTTTACATGATTGAAAATATTGGCATTATAATGAACAGCTAGTCTTAACAAAGAGGTATTTGCCAAAACGACTCTTGTATAATAGGCAGCAATCTTTGGATCATCTAAAAATGCATGTTTTGAATCAAATGGAAAATTTAATGGAAATGTTTGGATCAAATGATTTGATTGAATAAAATGACGAATCTTTGAATCAATATCCAACTCAGTATTTTTGATACCAACATTTTCTTTTAATAAATTTGATCTATAATCTCTAATTTGTAAAAACGTAGTAAAATGATAAAATGCTGGTAAAATTTTAGTTGTCAAATTACGTATGTAATTAGTAATTAAAACAAAAAGTGTCTCATCGTCATGATGATTTGTGATTAACTTCTCGATTTGAACATTTAATGCTTTATCAACTCTTGGTATAATTGAATTACTTTTCAAAAGTGGGAATTTTGATGGTACAAATGAGGGATCTAATTTTAAATTCGCAATTTCATTTTCTGTTGATGTTAAGAAAAGTTCAGCCTTTTCATCATCTGAAATTATTCTAGGGAAACATAAGGGATCCCAATAAGGTAAACGATTATCAGCTTGAAAAGAATCGATGTAAGATACAGATGAAGAAGATTGATCCATGGAATGACTTACATAATCTGGTTGAAGAAAATAATTTTCTTCAAAGTTTGATAAATTATCATTTGAACCAGTATTCGAATTAAAATAAATTTTATCAATTTGATTATTAAGATTTCGGATATGCAATTCATTTGTATCAATATTCCATTTAATATCATAATCTAATTGATCTATTATTAAAGAATTTGATGTACCAATTAAGTAAGAATTTTCTGATTTAAGAATTTCAAGAAAATCTTTATTAGAAGGTTCAACAATTGGATTAAATAACAAATCTGTATCCGAAATACATGAAGCATTATAAATTAAAAATAAAGTTGTAATAAAATCAGTTAAAGTATTATAACAAGTTGAGCTAACATAAAATACAATTTTCTTTTTCAATATTAAAGCATTTAATAAAATATGAAATGGATTAATATTTGAGTAAGGTGTCAAACAAGATTCTTTAAATTTAGAAGAATTATCAAATAACAATTGAGTGGAATTTAAAGTATTTATTAAATTTTTAATATTTGAATTTCTCTGTAAATCAATTCCGAACATTGCTAAAGGAGATGCAATAATTGAAGATTTAGGGATTTGAATAGGAAATTTAAAATTATTTTGTTTATCTAAACTAATTGAAGTTTTATACAAGTTACCAGAATCATTAAAATATGAAGATAAATTTTCTGGTAATTTTAAAAATTCATTTAATGAAAAATCAGGTTGAATTCTTGTTAAAACAAATCGTGAAGCTGGATTTAAATGGTTAAAATAATTTATTAAATCGTCTAAATGTGAATTATTTAAATTTTGAAAAACATGATCAATTTTTTCAAAATTAAATGATGGATTGAAGGTTTCATGAAGTAAATAACATAATAAAGGTTTTAAAATTTCAAACAAAGGTAAAGATGTAATAATTGAAATAGATTTGGCGGTTGGAGATTTTTGTGTGATTCCATCATTTTCATTTTTATTTAATTTTAACAATGTAATTGTGTTTAAATAATATTGAATATAATCATTTTTTAAATCATTATTTTCTTTATTGGGTGTAAAAGTAATATCTTTAGTTTTTTTATTAATAAAAAAGGGAAGAATCGTATAATTTTCTATATTAATGAAATTTTGAAGATTCGAAGGAAATGATGCATCTAATAAAGATTTCAATTGATCTGTTATTAGATATTCCAATTGAGAAAAGGTATGAGTTATAGTTGCATTTTGATTTAAATCTAAATCAGACGTAAATAAATAATCAATAATGGGAGAAGAATGATCTGTCATTTGGAAGGAATTGATTGAGTTTAGTAATTGTTTGATATGAATTAATTATATTTAAGGTAATAATAAGAAAAAGACCGTATAAAATTATTAAGTGTGTAAAAAACAGAAAGACAATAAGGATTATATATACAATATACAATACGATTGAGAATTGAGATTGACAATAACTTCGGTAAAAGTAAATCAGCAGTTAAGAGATACTAATATGTATATATAGATAGATCTATTTTTGGATAAATTTGAAAATATATGCGCATTCGAAATGCTGTAATAAACAGCAAAGACAACCACTGATAAACTTTAAATTACAACCAATCTAGAACCCTATCTTAGTAGAATTAATTGGATTACAATGATAGAAAAAGAAAACTAAAATATTGAAGTGGAATCTAAATTAATCTTTAAGTTTTTTTGATACTTGCGAAGCCTTATTGATTGGCCGAAAAGAGACCAAAGGAATTACAAAACTTGACACGAATACAAAGAAGGATGATAGCATTTCATTTATTATATATTAACTCTAGTTATAGTCTTATTTTATTAATTTATGGTGTATAAAGTATAACGTATATTTATATATATAAGATCGATTTAGGTTACAAATCTTAAATTAACGTTTCAGTAATCAGGCACAAATTGCGTGACATTTTTAAACAGATTGCGCTAAGTGAGTATATATATACGTAAATAGTAATAATAATAATAATACTGTTAAGATACTGATAATTGATAAAAATAAATAATAACTTAATATTACGACAATTTTATTTGTTGTTTTAAAAAGTGCAAAAAATGTTACCCGGCTTTGGTTTATCAATTTTTGGCTTTTGCGAATGAATGAATCAATCTTCTGGATGGCGAATCAGTGGATTGAAATTGAAATTGCCACCACGCTTTCTTATTGTTTGATTCTTAAATTATTCATTTTACTCCTTTAGAATTATCGAGTAAACACAAACCAACTCAAATTATAAACACAAAAACAAACACAAACACAAAAAACAAACATAATGTCTGCCTTGGAACAATCTTTAGATGCTATTATTTCTCAAAAAACCCCTGCAAGGAAACCAGCAAGTAGACGTACTGTTAAGGGCTCAAAGAGACCTCAAATTGCTTCAAAATCTTTTGGTACTAGAGCTCGTAATGTTATTAAGAGAAGACCAATTCCTGTTAGAGCAAGTCCAATAAATAGAAATTTACCATCTGGTCCAAAACCAAAAGCTCCTCCTGCAGCTGCTGCATCTCTGGATGTTGCAACTAAAGTTATCGTGTCCGGTTTACCAAAAGACATCGGTTACGAAACCATAAAAGTATGTTATTAATTAATTATTTTATTATTTAATTAATCAATTAAAATTAATTCATTGACTGAATTAATTTTTCTTTTTTATTTTCTTTCAATTCTATTTTTTTTTTTTTTTTGAAAAGTTGCTATATTTTATCTTTCATGATATGGTGTCAGAAAAGTGGGAAATCAAATTATATTTGGAAAAATAATAATTCATTAGTGGCTAATGAAATTATCAATCTGGTTAAAGTTATTATTTAACTTGAATAAAATTGTTGGATTTTGAAATTTTGCTTTGAAACCCGTGGGAAAATTGCTTTCTTTGAGTTTCTATCATATGATCAGCTATACACTAATAATTTTCCTATAAATGGCGATTTGGAAATGGGTTATAAGTAGGTAATCAGTGATGATATTTTGCTTGATTTTGGTAGTTAAATGAGCTAAATTTATTTTTTTCAAGAATGTTTATTTAAACATTTACTATCTAAAGGTGAACCAAAATTCATATCATTTATTTTTATGCTATTTTAGTTTAAGTTGAACTTAAATTAATATGTGTTTGTGTTATAAAGAATCTGTTGTCTAACAAGCGTTCTTTAAAAATGTTATCTTTTGTATCAAATTGTGGAATTTGAATGAAAAGCTGTATTGTTCCAAGGCATTTAAAAAAATAATTATGATATGAATTGAGGTTTGCTATTGGCCATTGTCACCAGTCAAAGAAAAATATCAGAAAATTTAAACTCAAGTTGTCTATTGATGTTATATGGTATTTGGTTTCCAACTTCCGCATTTTTCACACTTTTTGTCCTGTAAAAGATTAAAAGGCAATTGAAACCTAAGAGATTCAATTTACTAACAAATTTTTTTTGATTTAATTTTTTTTTTTTCAATTTAGGAATTTTTTACATCATCTGTTGGTCCAGTTCAAAAAATTACTTTATCTTATAATGAAAAAGGTAGATCAACTGGTGTTGCAACTGTTATTTTTAAAAATGCTTCAAGTGCACGTAAAGCAGTTGCTACTTATAACAATTCACCAATTGATAGTGGCCGTAATATTTTGAAACTTGAATTAGTTGTTGATACGACAAAGGTTCCACTTGCAGCTAGAATTAAACCAAATGTTCAACCAGCTACTCCAAATCCTTTAAGACAAAAAATTCAAGCAAGAAATAATGTTCATATTCCTAAAGGTAGACCAGTTAAACCAAACAGAGCAGTTATTAGAAATAAGAAATCAGCTCCAAAGAAACAACCAAAGAAAAAGAAGACTATTGAAGAATTAGATCAAGAGATGGCTGATTATTTTGCAAACAATGATAAATAGTAAGCTTCAAGCCTCCTGTTTCTATTATATCTTTTTTTTCCATCGAATTTACTGTCTTTATTTTTTTTTCTAAAAACCTTTTGTATAATTTTTTTATAATTTTGTTTGAGTTTTATTGGATTTTACGAGTTAAAATCATGTTGAACTTATTTGCAAAATTTATTGTATTAAATACTATTGTTAATTAATTTTAAAATTATTTTTTATTATCATCAAACTTGAAATGTTATTATTTTTAATTCATAAATTTTATAAATAATAAAAAGAAGAAAGCTATATACAAAAATCTCGGGGTTTGAGATAAGTCAATTTATTATCATGTTTTCCAAAACATGATATTTAATAATCCAATGCAAAAGAAATATGATTACAAATTTAATCCTTTTTATTTGAATCTTCATTGGAATAATCAGTAAAGAAATGTGCCATAGTAAACTTATCACCAGTCCTCCTTGATCTATAACTTAAACCGGCACCTTCATATTCACTTTTTCTTTGATATCTTTCAACACCATCATCTAATGGGAAACCTGGTTTAACAGTAGAAATAGATTCACCGGATCTTTCTTTAACTCTTTCTTGCATTAAAGAATCATAAGATGAAGCTTCTTTAATATATTGTTTCTTACGACGAATTGTAACATTTTGTTTAACGAAATAAGCTGAAACGACGGCAACTGCACATAGGAATAATCCTTGTTTCCAGAACCCTTTAATTGAAGGAGGTGCAGAAGACATGATTAAATGTAATTATTAGTGTATATTTGAAAAAGAAATAGATAAAATATTATTGAAAGAAAAAGATAAAATTGTTTAATCTGTTGATCGTAGATTCACTATTATTTATTATAATAATTGTTAATACAAAATCATGTTAGATTCTTATAAAGTCACTAATAATAAAAAAATGAGGGAATCAGAAAAAAAAAACTATCTTGTGACAAGAGTTATGTCATACTATGACAAAAATAAATTGTTGTGACTGCATTTTTTACTTTTTATATTTTTCTTTTTTAAAAAATTTAAAAGATTACTACAACAGGCAACTTGATCCGACAATCCTTTATTCTTATCGCGGCAGGCCGGTTTTTCAGCAATATCGTTTCATGATATTTATCATAATAACAATGTTTCTTACTAAAATACCTTGAATTAAAATATCGTTCTATTTTTGATTTTGATAATAGGGAAAAATATTCATAATTTAAATACCCATTATTTGGCATATTTATAAAAAAAACGTGTCTTGTTAATATATGTGGGCTACTCTAAACTACCATTATTAAAATACATTCACTATCAATAAAAAATAATTACTCAACATGTCTGACAAAAGTATATCACATGCAATTTCTGGTGGCTTGTCAGGATTAGTTTCTATGGCTCTAACGTATCCATTAGTAACATTGAGTACTAATGCACAAGCTAAAACCACCGCGTCTTTTGAAAAAACCGCTAAGCAAGAAGAAGAAGAAGAAGAACTGCTTGATGTTGCTTCGACTAAATCAATCACTAAACTTTCGTTACGTACTCTCCATCGTGAAGTCTCACAAGAATTTGAAAACTTATCAACTGAAAATAAACCGAAGGAGAATATCTTATTTAAAATTAAAAAAATTTTATCAAAGTTATTAAAAAGATTAAGATTTTTTATTCAACATTCTAAAAAATTTTATGCTGGTTTGGAGTCTGCATTAGTTGGAATTGTTGCGGTTAATTTCTTTTATTATTACATTTATAATCTAGTTGGAACATATTTGAAAAAATTGAATTCAAATCAACCTTCTTTAACTGTTAAAGATAGTTTAATTACAGGACTGACTGCAGGAATTATTTCAAGAGTTATAACTAATCCTATTTGGGTTGCAAATACTAGAATGACAGTTAAACAAAAAATGGAAGTTAAAGATTCAGTTCAAATCGATGTTTCAAAACAAAATACCTTTAAAGTAATGTATGAAATTTTCAAAAATGAAGGTTTAAGTGGATTATTTTCAGGTCTGGGACCTGCATTAATATTAGTTTCATCACCAGTTATTCAATTTACTATTTTTGAACAATTAAAATTTTTATTAATTAAGTTTCGCCAAAGGAAATCAAATAATTCAAACATTACATCAATTGAAGCATTGATTTTAGGATCATTTGGTAAATTGATTGCTATTTTGTTAACTTATCCATACTATACAATCCGCTCAAGAATGCATTTGAGTACCAAAAAGAATAATAGTTTTAAAATATTGTATGATATGATCAAAATTGAAGGATTTAGTTCATTATATGGTGGTTTAAATGCTAAACTATTACAAAGTGTTGTAAGTGCAGGCTTAATTTTTTATTTCAAAGAAGAAATGATATCGATTGTTGGATTACTGGTTGATAATTGCAATTCAAATTCCATAAAAGTTGGTGAATATGCAAAACAAATTCAAATTAGAAAGTTTTTTCCTAGAAAATAATTTATTCTTTTATATAAAATTCTATATACAATCATAGTCTATAAACTTAATTCTAAAATAAAACGAACAATATGTACACAAATTTTGATAAACAAGGACCATGCATGAAATGAAATTCAAATAATCAAACCATTACCCATAAAATAGTCATAAGATGCCAACACCAAACTTTTGAAAAAACTCTTCCTTTTTTTTAAAAAAAACAACCCATTATTCTATAAACTCTTTCAGTTTTTCGTACGCAATAAACATAACACTTGAAGTTGGAATCGATTTAAATAAAGTAACACCCATACCTGAATAAAATCCTAATATACCCTTAGTTCTATATATTTGTTTAACAACTTTTAAAAACGTTAGACCCTTAACATCACTCGTTTGTAAAATTGATTTTACAGTATCAGCTGGAAATAATGTACAATGATAACCGATACCAGCTGATGCACCAGCAATCATTAATTCATGAATCTTTGGTTTATAATTTTTTTCACCATTAGCAAAATATTCAATAACAAATTCATAATTACCAAACCAAGCCATTGAACCACCACATTCACGTATCATTGTCGCTAAATGTCCTTTCCATAATGCCTTTAAACCATTAGATTTATATAATTCTTTTGTAATTTCAGGTATAGATTTTGTAATTAAAGATTTATTATTCAAAGTTTTCAAATTTTCAACTTGAAATTTACATTTTACCAGTTCAACAGGAGTTAAAACAAATGAAGTACAAATACCACTAAATGCACCACAAACTAATTTTTCACTAACTTTTAAATCATCATTTAAATTTGTGCCTTTAAATAATTTAATTAAATCTTGAGCTAAATTATAACTAAAGAATAAACAAGAAACTTCCATTGCAGCACCCAACATTGGAACTTTTAAACCTTTATAAAATCCATTTATGAAACCTTCATTATTATATGTTTTCTTAATTGCATTCAAGGTTGAAGTATATAAAGGTACAGGTAAAGATTGAGAATATTGTAGTCTGACTTTAATCGTATCAAACGGGAATTCAACAATCTTCCCACAAGCACCAGAGAATGAACCTAAAAATATCTCCTGTAATGAATCTTTTAGTATGTTTTTTTCTTTAGTCATATATATATTCTATGGATAACTTGTCCAATTTTTTTGGAAAAATGAAAAAAAAAACAAGTTAAAAGGATCACGAAAGTTAACAAACTTCAAGAAGATAATAACCGTTAAAAACTATTATGATAATAGTCATAACTGTTGAAATAATAATATAATATATATATTATTATTATTTTTCCACATCCGCCTCAAACAAGTTGAAATTTTGAAAAATTATCTGTTAAACCCCTCGGAAAACCAAAAAGGGTAATTAACGCTGCGAAATAACAATTAAGCGCCGTATTATGATAAAAAGAAAGAAAAACAAGAAATTGACTACAGCTACGACAAATTTAATTGTCATATCTGAAAAAAGCCAATATAATAACATCACGTGCAAAACTAAAGGGTTGTTTATGTTTTTTAAACCCTCATTTTTGCCGTGATTAGTTTAACTTTCTCGACACATCGATCTACTGGAAATTCTAATTTTCGTGGTTATTATTATAATGACATTAATAAATTTTCATCTCTCTATTTCCTTTAAAGAAATTTTCTTAAAATTCTACATCTTTTCTTCAAGGGATAGTCTGCTCATTTTAACGGCTTAAACGTGATTATTCTATAGCATAATGAAGTACTTAGCTGCATATCTTTTATTACAACAAGGTGGTAACGCATCTCCATCTGCTGCTGATATTAAAACTCTTTTAGAATCTGTTGGTTCTGAAGTTGAACAATCTAACATTGATTTATTATTAGCTTCATTAGAAGGTAAGTCCATTGATGAATTAATTACTGAAGGTGCTTCTAAATTAGCTTCTATTTCTACTGGTTCTGGTGCTGCTGCTGCTTCATCCGGTGCTGCTGCAGGTTCTTCTGAAGCTGCTGCAGAAGAAAAGGTAGAAGAAGCAAAGGAAGAATCCGATGATGACATGGGTTTCGGTTTATTCGATTAAATGTGATGATATATTAATTACTAATTTGTTTAATTATCCAATTTTTAATTTATTACTATTATAAAAACATTTAATAAAAAAAAACTTCTTAAAAAAAAAATAAACTGCTTACTAATTTACTTGTTGTTTGTATAATATATTTTACACTTTGTCTTATTATATAAATAATAAACGATTTTAGAATCTTTTTAAAAAAGTTCGATTAAATGAAAATGAAACTAAACTTTTCCTTTAGATTCAACTAATGCAAGGAGATATCTCATTTTCTCAATTTCTTTATTAATTTTATCTTGTAGTTCATTATTATTTTCATCTTTATCTTTAAATACTTTCATAGTATTATTAATATTGTCAGTTAAATTAGTTATTTGATTGATGTTTTCATTGATCTTTTTCATCTTTTGGACATTTTTGATCAATTTTTCTCGTATGATGTCATATTCTTCAATTAATTCAACATCATTTGTTTCTAATAAGTTGGAATCGGGTAACTCCTGAATCAAATTTAAATTATCATCGGCAAATATTATTGATTTGGTTATTTCGTCAAAGTTTCCTAGATTCTCTATTTTTTGATCAAAAATGCTTAACATTATACTGTTAATATTTTCAATCTTATCAATTTTGGCTTTTTTATTTTCTCTTTCAACTTGCGTGATTTGTTGTATTACCTGAAATCTTGATTGTCTTAAAAATAATCTTATTCTGTATTTTTTCTTGATTTGTTTATTTAATTCAATTAATATATTTTCCAACTCTGTATTAGATAATTTAATTTTATTTGTTTTTAGTAATTTCCGTAAGGATTCATCATTTTTAATAGATTTCAAAATTATTCTTTCTTGCTCTAAAATAAATCGTTCTAAATCTTCAAATGTAACTGCAACAGAATCCATTTTTTTTTCCGGGTATTTCTTTTCTAATCTATTGAAGCTTATAAAATAAAAGGAATCATAAAGAGAAGGTCTTACTAAAATATTTTATTCATTTGTATGTGTTTGATAACATCTAATACAATTATACATAACGCGCATCTCATATTACTATTGTAAGGATTGGGTTTTCCTTCTACACACGATTATCATCTTTTATGTTCTTTTTGTAATTCATTATAATTAATATAATTTTTTTTTTTCAAGCTTCTACTGTACCCGAAGAATAGTTCAAAAAATATTCATATTATCGTACTAATAAAAAAAAAGGAAAAAAGAAAAACAAGGTATTTTATTATTTTAATATTATAGAAAAGAGAAAACAACATTAAATAATTGTTTTTATAAACAGGTAACATAATAACAGTATTATTGCTCAGCAAATGGTGCCTTTAATGGATCAATAACGGAACCAAATTTAGTAATAACACTAGGTGTAACCATCTTTTGATGGGTTTTAGTTGTCGTCCATTCCTTACCTATTGGAACTCTTAATGAACGCTCATATTCCTCCCATGTCTTATATGGATAAGGAACTTTATCAGCTTGATATTTTATATTTTTCTTATTAACTCTTTCATTTATAATAACATTAGATTTTCCTTTATCCATTCTTTTGTCTTTAGAAACAACACCTTGAATCGTTTTCACAATTTTTCTCTTTTTATTCTTTGGAATACCCCATCCATCATCTTCATCTTCATTTTCACCTGCCCATGCTCCCCATCCAGGTACCGAAAAATTCACTTGTTTATCACCTTCATCTTCTTCAACTTCTTTTTTCTCCTTCTCAAATTCCTCAACTAATACATCATCTCCAGCGAAAGCTTGCTTAATTAAATCTACCTGTTTAAACATACGGTTATCATCTTGATCATCCCCATCACTTTCATATTCATCGTCGGATTTAATGGTTTTATTATTAATCTGGCTTTTAGGATCAACAATTCTTAAAGTCTCTTTATTTTCAATAGTTACTGAGGCCGTTTTGAAATCATCCTTTCTTTCTTGTTTAAGAATAGCATTTCTCTTGGATAATTTTTTAGCAATTTTTGCTTCTGATTTATCGAGTTTTGAAGAAGATGAATCAATAATTCTAAGTTTAGTTGATGACCTAGCTTTATTGTTATTTGCAGTTTCATCATTTTCATCATCGCTATCATTTTCGACTAGCCAAGGATTTGATTCATCATCATCCTGATCATCATCAGCATATTTCAAAGGGTTTTTTTGTTTTTTCTTTTCATTACTAACAACTCTTATACTATCTCTTTCTTTAACAGCTAATCTATTTTGTAATAATTTACTATCTTCTTCATCTAATTCTTTTAATAGTTGCTGATCCAACTTACGTGATTCTTCAGCAGCAACTAATGCCGATGGAGTATACATTCTTCTACCAGAATTTAATGTGACATTAACTCCTGTTTCTTCTTCATTACCAAGGTCATAATTTTCATTGCTTTGAAACTTTTTCAATTCTTCGATTTCTTTTAATTTGATTAACCTTTCTCTTTCTTGTGCATTCTTCATAAAATCCATTGCTAAAACACCCTTTCCAACTTTTGTTAATTTTTCATCGTCAACAAATTGTTCGTTTTCAATATCATTTTCTAAATCACTTAAATTTCTTTCATCATCACTACTTTCATTTTCATTTTTACCTAATTGCTTTAATTTTAATTTTTCTCCTTGTCTCATCATTTCTTCCATTTCATCTCTATTAGATTTATCCTTTGACATACCTGATTTAATCATATGTTTTGCCCAACTTGAAGTATTTTTATGTTTTAAAGTCATTCTTTCCTTTGCATGTTGATACATTGAATCATCTTCTTGATCATGATCATCATCATCTGAATTTTCATTATTTTCTTGACGATTAACTTGAGATATTAACATTTTTTCCTTTAATTTATCTTTTCTTAATTGTCTTCTATAAGCTTTTGATTTAATTTTTTTTAAACGTTTAGAATCTTTCATACCTCTATACATTAATTCTCTCATTAATCTTAATTCATTTGTACGTTTTAACATTTCAGCTTTTGATAATTTTGCAGTTTCAATATTTTCAAATAAATCTTCAGTCTTTTTAGATTCTAAATTACTTTGTTCAATTATTTCATCTAATTTTGATTCAAAAGTATTAATTGCAACATCATTATCAGTTTTAAAAGCAGAATTTTTATCCAATTGAACTTTTTCAGGAATAAAACTTAAAACTTCTTTATCTCTATTTTGAGCAATTATATCTCTCCATTTATTAACTTGTTCTTTTTGAATTTCATAAGCAGCACGACGTTCATGACGTTTTTGAATATTAACAGGTAATGGGATTGCAAATGCAGAATTTTCATTATTTTTTATTTTAAATATTTCATTATCAGATAAATCCTGGTTTTCTAAATCTTCAATTTGTTTATTGTGTTTTGCAATATCACGAATCAAACTATCACCGCGTTCTTTATCAATAGTATTATTATTATTATTATTATGATCGTTTACATTATCATCATCATTTTCATCATCTAAATGTTCAAGCATATCACCAAAGGAAAGTGAATCACCTAAATTAGGTAATGAAAATTCATTTTCAGTTGTTTTATCGTTAACTAGTACCTTTTTGGATCTTTCTGTTGAATCTGATTTTTTTGATTTTAAAGATTTCATAACTGAATTAAGTTGAATATTTTGGTCATCATCAGATAAATTCATTTCATCAAATGGATCATCATCTTCTTCCTCTTCATCTTCATCTTCAGAACCAGATTCGGATCCAGATCCAGATCGGGATTCATCATCGTTATTCTCACTATCATCTTCACTATTATTATTATCATCATCATCATCATCATTGAATACAATATCCTGATCTGATGATGACTTTTTGTTTGTAGATTGGTGTTGTTGTTTTAATTCTTTATCATCTCTATCCCACATTTCTGATAACGTTAAAAGTTCACCTTCATCAACACTTTGCCAACCATCTTCATCTTCACCATATTCATTAAATTTAATATTTTCATTTTCATGTTCATTTTTATTCTTATTCTTCTTAACCATATAATCATCTAAATCATCATCACTTCCCAATGCATCATCTGAATCTAATTCTTCATCATTAAATTCAATATCACTATTCTCATCATCATCATCATTTTGATTGTTGTTATTCCTATTGATATATTTACTTGCATTTAGAACAGCATCTCTAAAATTAAGTTTTTTGTCATTTTTTTTGACACTTTTTCTATGTTTCTGTGGTCTAGCCATTATTTCCCTAATTGAAAATTATTTTAATATCAAGGATTGTTTTGTTTTTGATCAATATGGAGAGATAATTATAGAAATATTTATAACTGAATATATTATTATCATAAAAACTTTTCAGATGAAAAAAAAAAAATAAAAAATTAATAATTAAAAATTAAAAAAATAAAAAAAAATTAAAAAAAATTAAAAAAAATTAAAAAATAAAAATTCCCCAAAAAGGAAATGCCGCCACAGGAAACAAGACGAGGCAATTCTGATAAAGTCTGCTTATAGCATAGACAATTAACATTGCAGTACACAGTACAGTACAGTACAGCAATACAATACATACAAAATATATATACTATAAGGCCACAGATATTATATTATTAATGAGCCTTTTCATATTCTTGTTATATGTTATAATATTTATTTATATGTTTTATATATAAAGGTATTATAGTTTTCCCTCTTTTTTTTTTGTTTCTTTTTACTATTACTATTACTATTACTATTACGCCACTAGATATAGATTTTATAGTTTCTTTTATTGATTTTATTTAACAAACAATTTTATTGAAAATTATGACAGGTATCAGTACTACTTCAATTCATGCAGATCAAGTATTAAACAGAGTGAATGACGTTGTTCCTCCAATTAATACAAGTACAACATTCCGTTATGCTGATGATCCAAATGATATTAAACCAGCAACTGAATATTTAATTGATGGTTATGATCCATCAGTTGCTAAACCAATTTATTCTAGATTAGGTCATCCAAATTCTACAAGAGTTGAAAAAATTTTAGGTGAAATTATTGGTGGTGAATGTATTGCTTATAATTCAGGTTTAAGTGCCTTCTTTGCTGCAATTATGTATTTTAATCCAAAAGTTGTTGCAATTGGTGATGGTTATCATGGTTGTCATGGTATTTTAAATTTATTAAAAAGAAATTATAATATTAAAATAGTTGGTTTAGATCAATTAGATCAATTATCTAAAGGTGATTTAATTCATCTTGAAACTCCTGAAAATCCTTATTCAATTGTTCATGATATCGAATATTATGTTACCAAAGCAAAAGAAATTGGTTCATTTATTTTAGTTGATGCAACTTTTGCTCCACCTCCTTTATCAAATCCATTTGATTTTGGTGTTGATATGATTTTACATTCTGCAACAAAATATTTTGGTGGTCATTCTGATTTACTTGCTGGTTGTTTAGTTACTAAAGATCCAAAAATTAAAGTTCAATTAGCTAATGATAGAGTATTTCTTGGTACTAATATTGCTAATTTAGAAGCTTATCTTTTATTAAGATCTTTAAGAACTTATGAATTAAGAATTAAAAAACAAAGTGAAAATGCAACAAAAATTGTTAAATTTTTAAATGAAAATAAAAAATATTATCCATCATTAGCTGTAATTCATCATTCTTCTTTACAAAAGGATGATTTCGTTGCTAAACAAATGGTAGGTGGTCATTCACCTGTTTTTAGTATTGAATTAAATTCTGCTGAAAAGGCTAAATCTTTACCATCTAAATTAAAATTTTTTCAACATGCAACTTCCCTTGGAGGTGTTGAATCATTAATTGAATGGAGGGCAGTCACTGATTCTCATGCTAGACCAACCTTATTAAGAGTTAGTTGTGGTATTGAAAATGTGGAAGATCTTATTGCTGATTTTGATAATGCATTAAAAGAATAGATTAAATAAATATTAAAATAGTTAATGGCTTAACTTAAGCCTTAAGGCAAAGCGCGTTTGTTGTTTTTTAAATTTTTATATATATAATATATATATAATTATTAATATATAATTATTAATATATAATTATTAATGTAATTAATCTGTTAACAATTGCAATTGCAATTTCATGTTTTCTTTTTCTTTTAATTATTATTATCTTTTAATGATATTCTTATCAACTAAACTCTAATCTTCATACTTTATTACTAAACGAATAAAGCGAGATGAAAATTACAAAAAGAGTAGACTCTTTGGAAAAACCTAAATTGTTAAGAAGACCAAATGTTAAGAAACCGAATACAAATACAATAATAAATCTTGAAAGTTTCCAAAAAGAATATGATTTAAAACATTCATTGAGCACTCTTCATGGTGAAATTTCATTTATTCAAAATAATGGTTTTAATCAAACAATTTTAAAACAATTTTATGAAATACAAAATGAAAATAGTGAAGCTGGTTTTATATCAAATTCATCAACTCATGATTTACAATTAATTGAATCATTTAATAAGAATTTCCACAATTTATTTTCAACTAATCATTATTATGATTTCAATGATATTGATTTAAAACCAATTGATATAAACACTTTCTTTTCATCAATTAAATTAAATAAAAAATTAGAATTTCAATTTAATAATAATGATAGTACATTATTAGATTCAAATAATGTTTTACAATTTCCTTATGATGAATCAAATTTAAGGAATGGTATAGTTTTCAATACCGGAGGTATTCCAATATCAATGGAATGGTGTCCTTTGACTATAAATAATACTAAATATCTCTTTGTTTGTGTTGTTGATGATGATTCAAATTTAAGTGAATTTTCAAATAAATCTTCATCATTAATGATTTTAGAATATAATGAACCTGAGAGAAAATTCAACTTAAATAAAAATATTTTAATTGATTATTTAATTAAAGAAATGGAATTCTCATTTATTTCAACTGATGATTCAACATTATTAAAATTAACTTTATCCAATGGAACAGTTGAAATTTGGAAAATTGATTCTAATTTTTTTTTAAATAATAATAATAATAATAATAATAATAACGGTTATTATTATTTTAAATATATGTCTGGTTCAAAGATCTTTAGAATATCAAATGAGTTATTAAAAATAACATCTTCAACTTTTGCGTCAACAAACACTTTAATGATTGGTACAAATCGTGGATTTGTTGGACAATTCACAATTGATACAGGTAAATTGGATTATTTAATACCGACAAGACTACCAGCGATAACATGTATTAAAAGTACTTGGCCAACAAATGAAGAAAGCAATTCAATTGTTGCATTTATTGCTTGCAGTGATTTTTTGAATTATTTGATCAAATTACCATTACCAACTAACAATTCATGTTTGATGAATAATTTTAAAATTATAGAAATTTCTCCAAACAATAAAGAATTACAATTTGATAAAAATACCATATATTTGAATAATATTAAATCATTTTTTACAGTTGATTGGCCATATACTATTAGAAAAATTACTATTGATAATCCAAATAATACGACTAAATTTAAAATTTCAAATGATAAAGAAATTAATTGTTTAAATTGTCAAATTAATTATTCTAATGGTTTATTATATAATGGATTTACATTAATAACGGGACATACTAATGGATCAATTAGATTATCAAATTATTTAAATATGAATTCTTTTGTTGATAAAAAACAAAATGCATCAACAATTAAAATAATGCAAATGAATAAATCAACTTTAAATGAAAATAAATATTGGTTAGATTTATCATATAGTGTTGATAAAACTGGTGATCCACCTGCAGTTAAAGGTAAACCAAAACAATTATCAATTAGTAGACCAAGACCAATAAGAGATGTTTCACCAAAGGAAATTTGTCCGTTAAAAGTTTCAATGATTGGGAAAACCGTTTCAAGTATATGGGGTAATGGATTAATTGTTATAGAAGATTTGATTATATAGTAAAGATATGTAAGTATGTAAGGTGTATATTAGAATAAAAAAATAGGATAATGAAATTAAATTAAATTAAATTAAATTACCAATAAACATTAAATTTATGAGATTTTGAATATTGATTTAAACCACCTTTTAAATCTAATGCATTATATCCTTTTTTTAATAAATAAGAAGTTGCTAATCTTGAATCATTACCCATTTTACAAATTGAAACAATTGTTTTATCTTTTGGAAGATGAGATTCTAAAGATTCATCATTTAATCTAATCAATGTAGAATAAGGTATATTAATTAAATTAATATCATTATTATAATTATTTAAATTTGCAATTTCAAATTGTTCAACTGGTCTAACATCTAAAATAATTTTTTTTAAATTGTTATTATCATTTAAATTTAAATAATCATTAAAATCAATTCTATATTTATCATCTAAAATATTATAATTAATTGAACCACAAAATTGTGAATAATTAATTGATTTAATATCATCTTTTGTTAAATTTTTTGAACAAATACAATTTTTTTGTTTACCTCTCATTTTAAAACTTTTAATTGATTGACCATTATTATCTAAATAAC
>JAMAJE010000214.1:0-30607 GCA_023629255.1 Pichia sp. PB3310
CATGAACACTCTAAGGAAGATGCAATCAAGTATTATAATTGTTTTACAAGATTAACAAGACTACGCTTCTTAATGAAAAAAATATGTATCGTATATATGGTCAAGGTAGATGATTCAAGATAAAACCATCACAACACATAAAGGATATACAGGACTGCAATATGGTGCTCAAGACCCGAACACATAATCTCGCTATAAGTATTGCATTATCCGCACACTACTCCCTAATCTAAAGAAAAAATAATAAAAAATTAAATAAATAAAAAATTTCATTTTCTCTGTACTGTACTTTAATTTTCAAGAAAGAATTATATAGTAAGCTTACTTAAATCCCCCACCTGCATATGTTAAAAATAGAAGATAATGCAACGACAAATTCAACAAGGTGTTTATTTAACCAACAAAAGAAAACTTTTATATAAAACATCATTTTTAAAAAAAATATATCCACCAAATGGACTTACTTTAGATTTATTATTAGAACATAATAATTCACATAAAGATAAAATATTAACAATTTATAGAAATTTAATAAGATCAATTAAATATTTACAATTTCATAAATATACGAAGAATTTAATAACTCATTTAATTAAAATTAAAATTAGACAAGATTATTCATATAAAAGATCAATTTTATTAAATTCTACATATTCTAATATACCTGACATTGAACTTTATCAAAGGTTAATAAATACTGTTAATTTTATACATAATGCAGCATTAGATGATATTGATAATAAAACTGCACGTCCTATCTCTATGGAATTTAAAATTTTAAATGCAATTGTTGAATTTGAAAATTCTAAATCTATACCTGAAAGTTTAAAAAAAAGATTAAATTGTAATTTTAATTTTTTAACATTAAAAAATTATATTGATTGGAGAAACATAGAAAAATCTTGGAATTTTCACAAAGATGATAATATTAAACGAGAAAATGTCTGGTGGATTGATCATGATCTTGGAATGATCAAAAATGAAATTTGTTTCCAATATTTAAAGGAATTACAAAGTTTTGACCCAAAGATATTTAATGAGATGATGGTCATTTCAATAATAGATTTCGAAAGGTCCCTTGTTTTATTAAATGAGGAAATGAAATTATTACTTTAAGTTACAATGATATTTTTAGTATAATTATTTATATAGAAGATTTAAATAAGAAATTTAATTAGATTAAAATAATTATAATAGAACAGAAAAAAGCAATAGTAGTCTAAACAAAAGTACAAATGAAGAAAAAAAAATAAACTATAAGAATGACATTTAACAAAACGTAAAGTTGAAATGAAATGAAATAAAATGAAATGAAATAAAGTAAAGTAAAAAATGTTAAAATATAATTATTGTTCACCATCCTAATGAACTCTTGACGTTAATAGGTGCAGAAATTTCAGGAATAAATTTTGGTTCTTCATCTTTATTCTTGAAAATATTGATAATGTAAGATAGGGAATTATGAGAAGTTGAGTTTGAGTTCGAATTTGAGTTCGAATTTGAATTTGAATTTGGATTGGAAATTTGTGTATTTGATTCTGAATCAGTTAATCTAACATCACCATGTGAATTAGTATATGACAAATTACCCTTATATGTTTTATCATAGTATAAGGATTCATCACTTAATGATGAATAATCGTCATTTAATCTATTTGAATTTTGGCTATTCTTGATCCTTCTCCTTAAGAAAAATACAATACCGCAGATATAAATTGTAACACCTGCAACGCAACCAACAACAATTCCAATAATATATTTTTTATTTGATGATTTGACAGTTGCGACGGTTGAAGCAGAAATTGCATGGGAATCAAGTGATCCTAATGAATCAACAATATTATTTGATGAAAGAGCACCATTTGAAACACCGGAATTACCACTATTATTGGATTGGCCTAACGATGCTTTATTTAACGAATCTAATAAATTATTAACAGGTATTTTTGGATCAATTAATTGAGCCAATGTATTAATAGTCTCATCAGGATTTGTATAAATCAATGATGAAGGATCCAATATTGCTTCTTGTAATTTACTAACAACAGATTTTTGAAAATAGACTTCAGCGACTGTAATCATATAATCCACTTCAATAGATGAGTAAGGGACTAATTTTTTAACAACAATGGAATTTCTATCTAAATCTGGGAAGGCAAAAATTAAAACTTCTGGTAAATATTCAAAAATTTGAGCTGATGATAAGGAATGTTGGACAACAAATGCATAATTTAATGCTTTCTTAAAACCAATAGTAACTAGATCATAATCTGGAGATTCAACGACTGTTTGAGTTGGTATTATTGCTTTAGGTAAAAGCGTTGTAGCAATTGATGTAGTTGAAGCAGTTGCATCAGTATCAGTGGTAGAACTGCTCTCTGCAATAATAAAAGTTGGAAGCCAAGAGTTTGTTGCACGTGTAGAAGATGATGATAAAGTTAGAGTGATTTCATTTGCAGATTCATTAATCGAAGCAGTACTCAAACTTTGGATTGATGTTGCAGTTGATGCAATAATAGCTGATGTTATAGATCCATCAGGTAATAAATCTGAGGAAAAATCAATAGATGTTGTAACCAAGTTTGTTTGTGAACTAACCATAATAGTTGATGATGCGGTTTGTTCTTCTGAAATTCCTGTTGAAGAAGATAATTCAATGCTTGATTCGGTAGTTGACAAAACTATATCATTAGTCTGTTCACTTGATCCTGTTTGATAAATAGCTGAAGATGAACTACTCAATTCTGTAGTTTCAATTGATGTAATACTTGGTAAAGTCGTATCAGTTGCAGTAGTACTTGATGATTCAGATGTAGTAAGTGGAATTAAAACAGAAGAATCTTGTTCAGTTGATAATATTGATGATGTTGGTGTAATAGGTAAGACGGTTTCTGATGACGTTGAGGTATTTATCAATTCAGAAGATGTTGATGTAGTAGGTAAGACAATGTCTGATGATGTTGATGTAACAGGTAAAGCAGTCTCTGATGATGTTGATGTACTAGGTAAAATTAGATCTGATGATGTTGATGTAATAGATAGCATAGTATCAGAAGAAATTGATGTGCTGGATAAAAGCACATCGGATGAAGTTTGTGTACTAGATAAAATTACATCTGATTGAACTGGAATTTCAGTGGAAGAAGTTCCACTAGGGGAAATATCTGATAATGAAGTCATGGTAGCAGACGAAATTATGCTTGATGATGACAAAGATGATGATTCTGTCGTTATCAAAGTTTCTTGGGAAGATGAAGAAAAAGTTAAAGATTGGCTACCTGTTGAAATTTGAATTTCAGTACCAGTAGATGAAGTAGCAGATGTATTAGATAATGTTGAATCAGTATTAGATTGATCATTTTGGGATAATGATGTTGAGGATAATGCATCAGTGGTTGCTTGACTATCACTAGATGTTGATGAGACTGATATCAATAAACTATTCTGCGAGAAACCAAAATTGGGACCATAAGAGGATGAGGTAGTTTTCACTGGACCGAAGAAAGTTGAGACTGAAGAAGGAGATGTTGAGGTTAAAGTTAAATCACTATTACTAGTAATTGTTTTGTTATCAGTATTTTGAGTATTACTATTATCTGTGGATTGAGTAGCAGTATTCAGTTGATTATTAACATTATTAGAAGTAGTGAATCCTGTAGTGGAGGGAAAAAAACTAGAATAATCAATGTTGTTAAAACCATTTCCGTTCTTGAAAGAAGTGTTGGTTGAAGAAGCTTCTTGGATATTAAACTGAGTTGGTCGATCCATGGCAGAATCCGTAAGTGTAGCTGAAGCCGTGGAGCTATCTGTTTGAAAATTATTATTGATATCATTGGTATTAGTAGATGATGGTGAAGAGGATGACGACGATGATGATGATGATGATGACGAGGAGGATGACGATGATGATGACGAGGAGGATGACGATGATGATGACGAGGATGATGATGATGAGGTTGTCAGTGGATTGAGCATTGTAAAATTATCAAGAAAATTGTGTGTTGTTGATGTTGATGACAATGTCAAGTCTTTTGTATTACTTTGTTGATCTAAAGGTGCAGCAACAACATTTGATATTAATGATAATAATAAACAAGGTATCAAGATATTCTTATTTAGTGATAACATAATGAAATAATAAATGAATTATTCTATTTTGTATTGAATTATTTTGTTTTGTTTTGTTTTGTTTTCTTTTGTTTAAAAGAGTGACTAAATTTGGAATTTGGAAAAAGGAAACTTTTCTAATATAAAAGAATATATATGTAAATAATATAAATTTTGATATTAGATGTAGAATTGAAATAATAAGTGAATGTAAATTGAGTTAATATATCGATATATGAGACATTAACAGCAAGTGAATGAATTTAAGTTAAAATTTTGATTTGTTTTCTTAATCAAAAAATTTGATAAAAAAAAAACAAATGATTAGAAAGTAAGTACAATACTAAGAATGCAACTTTTCGTTGTAATTGTAGTTTGTTGTTATTGTGTTTCTAAAACCTTGTGCTTGTGAGTCAAACAACTGATATCTGGATTCCAAGGAAAAAAATGTTATAGAGATAAACTATTTAATAAAGGTAAAATCAATAAAGATCCAAGAGAAGAAGAAAAATATAGTTGGAGGTTATAACAGCGTATTCATATATAAAAGGGGGAAAGGGGACCATCACCAAATAATTTTAATCAAAAAATCAAAATCCTCGTTTCAGACAAATTTTTTTATGTAAATAATAATAATGATAATAATAAATGAAAATAAAAATTTATTTCGCACCATATAATTTTAAACTTTTAATTAGATGAATTAAATCAATTAAAATTTATACTGACAGTATTTATAAATCATAAACTGTTCATTTTTTGTTTATTTTATTTTATTTTTATATATTTTTTACCTTTGACGTTCACCTTTTTTTCACTTCTTTATACTTTACATATTTAATTATAATTTTTTACTTGAAGTAAACAAGAATTCAACTTTTATTAAAAGCAATTAATAAATTAATATATATATGGGGATTAGCCAGTCCCATTGACATTAATAGACCACTATATATATTCTGTATATAATTTTTAAAAAAAAACCGTGTTTATGGCTGTGTAATAAACAAATAAATTTTATACCGGCCTTGCATTATTAATAGCGTGTACCTGAATGTAGATTTCCTTTTTGAGATAACTTGCAGCAAGGTACAGACTTTAATAATTAATATTAAATTATTAATTAAGCTGATCAATTATAATATATATGTATATATATATATATATATATCTAATTAGGCAAGTTAAAAGTCTATTTGGTCTTATTACTACATAAAGTAATGTTTCATTTAATCTTTTATTTATTTTTATATTATTTATATATATATGATTCTTAAATAGTATTACACAAATCTGTTAATAAATTAAAAAAATGAGCTTAAAATATTTTTGGGCTTCCCAAAACAATCACATGCATATTAATTAGAAAAATAATAAGTAAAGTGATCTATTTGAGGTAATAATAACTAAAAAATTTTGGACAAAAAAGCTTTAGTTTTCAGTAATTTAATTACCCAATTTTAACCGTTATTAAATATATTATTATTTTATTTATGTTTAATTATAAAAATTTAAAAAAAGAATGATTGCATTTTCCAATCAAATATTTTTCTAGTTCAATATCTACAAGCTTGAATGAAAATCCCTTTTCTACGTTTATCCTTAGATAATTAAAAAAATTAACAAAAAATTCCTCGCTCAAAAAACTAAAAAAATAGAGAGACTCAATTTATGAATCATGAATTGCTGGTGCACATAATCGATGAAACAAAACATGTTACTTAACAAATTAGACCATTATTAATATATACTTACCTTCATTTCTCACTTCAATTGCACAATGGCTACGAAATATACTAAACTTGATAATACTTCTCATTCTTTTCCAGATAATGCATCCGATGATTTTCAAATTGATGATGATAATCATAACGAAGATATATTAATAACACCAGATTCAAACTCAAATACTAATAAATCTCCTCCAAATATTGCTTCTGAACCAACTCAAAATTCACCAATTCCAATTCATATACCACAAGGGAACTTTAAAAAAACTTATGAAGGTGGATTTTTTTCAATTAATTATTATAGACAATTCTTTGATATAAACACTTCCGATTTTTTTAATAATTGTTTAACAACAATGAATCCATTATCTAAACCAACTGTTGACGAATTTAATAATGTCGGTGATTTATATAGCCCTATATGGATAACCGCTTCTTTAATCTTTTTATTATTTTTTTGTAATTCATTTGCAAGTTTATTAAGTGGTTGGTTCTTAGGTATTGATTTAGGTTCATTAAAAATTAATTATTTCAAAATGATTGTTTCTTCAATTAATTTGTTATATGCTTATACTATTTTAATTCCAATAATATTATACTTAGTGTTGAAATTTTATTATAAAGTATTATTTTTAGTGCCACTGACAAAATTAATTTCAATTTATTCTTATGCAAACTTACTTTGGATTCCTGCAGTTTTATTATCAATTTTCAGAGGGTTATTAGTTAATCATTTAACTTTAGATACAATTTTAAAATGGTCTTGTATCATAATAGGTGCAATTGCAAGTGGTTTTTCTATAATTCACAAAATTAATTTTTATTTTGCAACAATTTTCGGTGATGATGATAAAAAATCAATGTATACTTTAATATCACTTTTGATGCTAGCTCATGCAGGTTTTGCGATCGGTGTTAAAGTTTGTTTTTTTGGTAAATTATAAAAATTTTAATTTTTTTTTTCAATTATTGTGTTATTTTTTTTTATAGTAATAATTCAAAATAAAAAAAATTAGTTTACATGCATTATAAACAATAAAAGTAGATTTCTAAAATCATAAATATATTTTGATCATAAATATATTTTGTGTTATAAAGAAAGTTTTACTATGTATTAATCAAATCAAAGAAAAATAATTTTCGTTTTCTTCTAAGCCTTAAGTAAAGTTGACCATGAACATTAAAATTTTATTGCAATATTTCTTAACCTAGGTCAATAAACATGGGTTTAATTTAAATCCTTTATTCAAATCACTATTAATGCAACAATAGTAACATATGAGATTTTTGGATGCTGGATTTATAAATGGATTTTACTCTCTCAACACATCGAATAAAATATCTTTTTTTTTTCATGATACATAGTCTGTTCTTTTTCATGTTGCCAAAAATTATTTTAGTATTACCATTTAGTGATTCTAAAATATTAAATTGTTTTTCCGAAAAAAATTTAATTCAATCCAACTAGACAGGTTTTTATTTTTGTAAATTTAGTCTATATTCAAATTGATCTAAATAAACAGCTGTGCCAATCATGGACCAAAACATCAACTTTATTGCACCTAGATTTTAATTTGCCTTTTAAATGGTAAAATATGTTCTAACCAGTCCTGTTTCAATTATTAGCTAGAAAACTATGCTATAAAATAAAATAAAATCAATCTGAAAATTTAAGCAAGGTTTTAATAAAACTTATCGTTTTTTATGGTATGTTAAACAGGGGAAAAAAGTTGAGAAATATAAGCTGCCAAACCCCTTGCAGGAAAAATAAACTTTCATCTATATAATAGTATCCTTTGTTTGGAAAGCGTTTTGGCGTTGAGTCTAGTTACCCAATAATGTAAAAAGTCAGTTGAAGCTATAGGGATATTTAATTTTGAAATGATGGATTATTGCCTTTAAAGTACCCTGTTTGGTAAGAATTATCTAATGCCTCTATACTCTTTCAACAATGCAGCAAATAACCCAAGTTCGTGTTTTTTTTTTTTGAGTGAATTTCTATACTTACTCGATAGTATTTCATTGCTTCCCTATATTCTACTTAATTCTTATATTTTTCATTCATATTCTTCCTTTCTTATTGATCGGTGCTGATCTCCTGAGTATTTCGATCATTGTGTTTGATTTTATTCTTCGTTAATGTGGAGATAAATTTCAAATCAATCCGGGCAAATTTACTGGCATAAGCAAAATGGTATCTTAGTTCGTCCCGGTCTTATTTTAAAAAGTCTGTAAGATAACGCTCATTTAACGAGATTAAAATCACTATCCTGAGAGATATTAGCTCTGATAGAAATATCTATCGGTTAATTCGTTAACAATTCATTCAGACTCTTTGGCTATCAGCACATTCGTCAATATTGAAATAAATTCATAGAGAAACTTCTATTATGGCATCAATATTGGACTATCTAGCCACACAATACGACAAAACGGAGCATGTTTACTTCCTTGTTGTACACTCATTTATCTACTACTTATATAGTTCTTTTGGCCATCAACATATCGTCTTTATTGTACTAAATGACACATCAGTTAACAACAACATGTATATTCAACCAGTTACCGTAAAAATTCCCTCTTTAAGAACATTATTACGTCAGCAAGTAATACCAGCATACAAAATCATTAATACCGAGCAGTATCAATTTTTTTCATTCTATTTTACATATATAGCAATAATATTTTCTGCATTCACGGGATAATTATTTTGAAATTAACAAAAAATCACGGATTAAAAATTCTTATATTGCACGTGTAGCTCAGTGGTAGAGCAGCAGATTGCAAATCTGTTGGTCATCGGTTCAAACCCGATCACGGGCTGCTTTTTTTAAAAGCAAAATTTATATAAAACCGTGCACCAGATGCTACTTTAACATGGCTTGCCTTTCTTTCCTTTACGGGTTAATGTTTCTATTTATCGAGGTTATCAAAATATAATCCATACATATCCATTAAAACGTGTTATGGTTGCTTTTAAAGTAATGTCCTTATAAATATTTCTCTTTTCATTTTTCAATAATGCAAATATAAATAAATCAGTTTCAAAAATTTTCTACACTCATTTTATCGAATATTACAAATTTTGGGTTTGAGTTAAGAAATAATTTCTGTTTAAACATATTCAATTGATTAATAAATAAATACACGAATTTTAGCAGCAACCTGAAATAATAGTTTAAATTTTACAAAAAGCTTTTGACATTATGAAGTACATTGACGAATTCGATATAGATTTAGTCAATCAGTCTTTGACATTCAACACAACTGATATGCACATTCAGGGTACATGTGATTTATTCACAACGAAACCAGTTGGAGCAGATAGAAAATTATATAAGGTTCTAGGTAAACTTTATAAATCTACTGAAGATGATACTGACGCTGATGCCAATACTTCAGTTGAACTTATGGATCCTGTGTTAAAACAGCGCCAAAACTCGAATTCCTCAGTAATTTCAACTAGTTCGAATCATTCAAACAGATCAATCGATGGTTTGAATTCTCAATTTCTGCAACTGAAAAATCGTTCTTTTTCTTATTCTTATTCAAAACCTGTTACGATATTTAATGAGCAAAAGTCAAAGCGATCTCATTCTTTTCATTCTCCAAGCCCTGAACCAGAATTATCAAATCATGAGCTGTATTCACCATTTGGTCCATTATCTCAATCATCATCAATTAAATTATTTGGTTATTTAATTGGGGCATTGAATGCAACTTTTCCAGATCATGATTTTTCAACAGTGCAGCCAAATCATTTTACTTTATTACCTTCAACATCTGAATTAATTGCAAAAGTTAATTCATTTTTGATTTCATCTGGAAAATCAACTGGTTTAGATTGGGTTTGGCAAACTTTAAATACACATATTGAATTAGATCAATGTATATGTTTCCAATTTGATCCTCAACAATCATTTATTGATGATTTAGGGGTTATTTGGTGTAACATGTATTTTATTTATAATAAAAAGAAAAAAAGGGTGGCATTTCTTTATTTTCTTGCAACAGTATTAAATGAAACTGGAAATAACAACATTGAAAGAAGGACGAGGAGAAATAGTAAAGTTGGAACATTAGATGAAGAAGGAATGAAACTGGGTGAAGATGACAGTGAATATGACTTGCGGTATAACAACGAATATGATCCAATTTATGAGGATGTGTTTGATGCAGATGATATAAATATAGGTGAGGAGGATCATACAGTCCAAAGGCGAGTAAGAGATGGGACGGAAGAATTTGAATATGATGAAAATGATTATACTATGAGTGACGATGATATGGCAAATATAAATCAAGATGATGAAGGTTTTCTTTGATTTAAATCATTTTACGCTCTTATTATCTTGCCAATACCCTTAGTACAACTTCCATTTTGTGAACTTCTACATTTATCATATTAATTAATTTATATAGCTATAAATTCTGCAAAGCATTTTAAATCTAGTAACACCAACTATTGATAAACATTCATGTTTACTTCTTCTTAGAAAATTATAACCATAACAAAAAGAAAAAACTACGCGTCAAAATGGATTCTGAGATGACATTAATAAGTACTACACAAAGATTACTTGCAAGTTCTTTCACCGTCAAAATAAGCATTGAACAATATGGATCTTGCAAAATATAGTCCTGATGATTCATTTATATTCAATGATCAATCCTACGAAAATATATTGACATCGCTACGAAATAATCAAATAACGTCGTCTGAACTTTTTTTGTCATCAATTACAAGTGTTTCACGAAAACTCAATAAAACAGAATCTGAAATATCAGGTTTTATTGACAAGTATGAAACCGAAACATTTGAAAGAATGAAAAATACACTTAAACTTCCAATGGCTGAAAAAATAGATGATTATGAAAAGTTAGTATTATTCACAGTAGGTGACGAATCAATCGATTCACGTTTAAATGGTGGAATACCGCTAGGTTATTTAATTGAAATATCGGGTAAATCATCTTGCGGTAAAACAAATTTTTTATTAACATTAAGTATCACTATCCAACTACCTCTTGAATTTGGTGGTTTAGGACCATCTGTTTTTTCAAACAATTCAAACCATAATATTAAAACTTTATACATTCCAACTGAATCACCATTACCTACTCAAAGACTGACACAAATTGTCGAAAATTTTGGACAATTATTGGAAACCAATGGTATACCAAAAGAAAGAAAAGAGTGTTTCCCTAAATTGGATAATGTTTTAACAACTTCAAATGTTATGACAAATTTGGAAGAGCAAGATCATATTTTAAAATACCAATTACCTGTAATGTTATCAAGAGATCGTTCAATCAAATTATTAATTATTGATTCATTGACACATCATTTACGTGCACAATTATCATGGAATGAACAAGTGAATTATGTCAAAAGTTTATGTACTTATTTGAAAAATTTGGCAAAAGAGTATAATATTACTATTATAATTGCTAATCAAGTCACAGACAAACCGATTAAAGGTTTATATACAGGTGATAACGATATATTATGGAAGCTAAATAGCGAATATCAACTTGCTTGGATGGCTGGATGGGACGACATTGGGATTATTTATCGTCAATTAATGAGAAGAGAAGGTTTTATTGATGAAGCTGGGGAAAGTTTTGAAAGATTAGATTATTTAGATGAAATTCATACAGGAAATAACTTTACGCAATCTCAAAATAATCTAGATAATGATAATGAAAATGAAAGTAATTCAATATTGAAGCGATCATCATCCTATAAAGCAAAGCAAGACATCAAAAATATTTTAAAGCAAGAAAAGAAAAGACTATTTGACAGTAGTTTTAAAGTGAAAGTCAGCGGAATTGGAACAAGGCCTGCATTAGGATTAAATTTACTAGAATTTGTTGATATGAGAATCGTTTTAAGTAAAGATTATGTACCTATTTTCGATGAAAATTTAATCGATGAATTTAGTTTTGAGTTAGGAATTAATAATAGTATGGATCAGGATAATCGTGATGAAAGTTTACTTACACAAAATAAAACAGAATTATTAGAAAGTTCAACACAAAATTCCAAGGAATATAAAATTGATCAAAAGCAAGTTGTTGCATCATTAGCAAACAATAGTTATTTAAAAAATTATAATTTTCAAACTTTTCGAACACTGAAATGCGTATTCGGTCCATTAATACCAGCTGGTGAGACTAAGAAAGTCGAATTCGAAATTTGGAAAGGTGGGCTAAGAAAATATAATAGATAAACTGATGAAAGAATAATGTAAACAAATAAATATAAATACTTCAGTTCAAAATTTCTTAATCCCAATGATCAAAACCAAGGTTTCTTCCCCATTCTTCATTGATATATCTTTTTGGATTTTTAATACCAAAATCATCTAATGCATCAATATCAGTTTTTTTCAATTCAACTAATGGATAACCTTGTTTAATTCTTTCGATATTTGTGGACCGTGGTAAAACAACAATATCCTTTGCAATACAATAGTTGACTAAAATATCGGCAGCGGAAACATCATATTTTTTAGCAAGATCTGAAACTAATGGGATTTTCAAATTTGGAGCACCAGTAGAACCGAATGGTGAGTACGCTTCTAAGATAATATTCTTTTCAGAACAATAATTGTACAGTTCAATTTGTGGTAAATGTGGATGCAATTCGACCTGATTAACAGCAGGAGCAACACCAGTTTCTTTAATAACCCTTTCAAGCATTTCAACAGTATAATTTGAAACACCAATTGCCTTAGCTTTACCTTGATTTTTAATCTCTAATAATTTTTTATAAGTAATTAAGTAATCACCGTTCTTATCGAATAAAAAGTTACCATTAGAATCTCTTGGAACAGGAACTCTTCCATTTTTATCTTCGACTTTTTCAAAAGCAATAGGCCAGTGTTGCAATAATAAATTAACTTGATCAAGTTTGAGATGTTTCAACGAAGCATCAACAGATGTCTCTGGATCATTCCAAAAACATGGCCAAACTTTGGTAGTAATAAAAATTTCTTCCCTTTTTAGTTTCCCTGACTTGAAAAGTTCATTTAAAACTTCACCAATAGATTCTTCTGTTCCATAATACCAAGCAGTATCTATATGTTTATAACCAGCAACAAGCAATGCTGCTTTTAAAGCTTCTTTAAAAATGGCGTAATCACCTTCATAATCAGCTTCAAAAACCGTACCGTAACCTAATAATGGAATTGAATCACCTGTATTTAATTGAGCTGTTACTTCTGTCGCTTTTGTCATTATGCTGTATATGTTTCGGTTAAGAGTTTAAAAGAGCAGAGACGCAATGAAAGTAATGAACAAAAAACAGGAAGAGATAGCTCCTATAAGGTTAATCAATTTTTTTTATTAGCAGAGGACAGGTTACAGGTTTGAGCCAATAAAACCTCCATGTAGATTATTTACTTTTTTCCCATATATACTTCTTAGTTATGATGAAGACAAGCCCAATTTCGGCATCTTGTATTCCGTTTTATCTAAATGTTACTTTTGGATTGTACAAGTTGAATAAATAAAAACCTTTATTGCACTTCTTTCGTTACTTACCCTGGTATTTTGCTCATCTACTATTCTTACATCTTGCGTCTTGCGCACTATAAATGAATTTTATCAAATTTGGAGTTGAGGTGGATTTTTCATCATGAAAACCAAATATTAAAAAAATAAAAAAAAGATTGCAATTTTTGCTAAATAATGGTGGATATATTTAATTTTTTTCTTTAAGAATCTTAAAAGCTTATCAAATTACAAGCATATAAATGTTAAAGAAAATATGGGCTTCAGGGAGGCCCTGTCAAATACAAAGAAATGTTTTTCACAGAAATCACACACAGTTATCAAAACTTAGTTTTACAAATATTGAACCAAATTCGTTAGAATGCAAATATAAAAATTTATCAGAGACAAATAAAGATATTAATAAAACAGAAGAAATGCCTATACCATCTATGAGCCGAATATCTTTGGATTCTTTTTTCAAAGATTGCACCCCACTAAAACAAATAAATCAACTTCCATCATGGTATGAAAGGCTTAGTTTACCTTCAAGTTACAGAATAGATAACGATATAATACATTCTGATACATTTGTACCTTACCGCAGCTTTCAAAGGTGTTATTCAAGAGAGTTAGCAGCTTATACAGAAACTTTTATTTCTCTAACAAAACCACAAATGAGGATATTACAAGCCAAATTTCCAAATCAAGATCTTCCAGAACATGTTCAACAACAATATATTAAAATAGATGCTGCTGTTAAAAAATTATGTGATTTGTCAAAAAATACTTATATAATGCATAAGAGATTAAAAATTGCTCGATATACACCTCCATTTTATTTACATCAACAGTTTTTAATTCATTTGGGTGATAAAAACATTGCGAAATTATTAGACTTATATTTTGATTTTCCTAAACCAAGACCCTTATATTTAAAACGTGAAGAGTTTGAAAAATTCATGAGTTTATTATTAAGTTTAAAACTTTCTGGGGATCATAAGTTTTTATTGGATAGAATTGTTGAAGTTTATGAGGATATAAGAAATAATGGTTGTGGTATAAATTTAACACCTTTTGAAGATACCAAATATTTATCCATTTTGTTAATCTTATGGAAACACCAAGGTATACAACAAGATGAGAAATTTCAAAGAATAATAGATCTTAAAAATGACCCAAATCCAAAGAAAAGATTAGAATTTTGTCCTGCAATGTGGAATATTATGATTTCTCATTTTCCCGAAAAAGTTGATGATATAATGAAAATGATATCAAATGAAATGGGTATTACAAGAACAATATCTGAAGTTTTCTTAAAACACTTGAAAACATTTAATGAATTTTCAAATGCATTAGAGTTAATGAGATTAAAACATTTTCATCTAGATCCGTTATTATTAAATATTATTATAGAAAAATATATTGAATTTGGTAAATCTAAAGAAGCATTCCATTTAATTTCAGAAATTATTAAAGTTTTTGATGATATATCGTTAATTAATTGGATATTTTTAACACAAAAAGAGAAGAGAACATGCCTTTTTAGATTTGATACACTTAATAAATGTTTTCAACAATTATCCAATCAAAAGAACATGCCATCCTCACAGTGGATAAGATATAAATTTAAACCTGATCCAATAGTCTTAGGACAACTTGCATTATCATTAGATGTTAATGATAGATGTAAATTATTAAAGTTAATGATAAAACAAAATATACCCCTTGTAAATAAACATGCGTTACAATTACTTGAAAACAAAGATTTTAAAACGTTACCACTAGTATTGTCATTAACAAATGAATCAAGAGATTTCAATAAAAATTTACACAGAGTTTCCAAAGATGCTAAATATGATACTTCGTATTATTCCAAGTTCATACATGAATCTACAGATTCTATTTTTGAATTAAAGGAAATTTTTAGAAAAGGTATTCATATTTATGATGATTTTGCAGATATTGAAACTGCAAATGAGATTAAAACTGCGGCTGCTGAACAAATTGTGAAGCTTAATGAGGAAATTAAAGGACTACAATAACTGTCGTTTTAGGTAAAAGAAGCAAAGAGGTTTTATATACTTTTGTAGAAAATTATTATAAAGGTATTCCCCAATTATGTAAGTTTTTTTTTAAATAGAAAAATTTAAACCTTTCCACGTTTATAGTTCCGAAGAAACGTTAAATCCTCATTAATTTCCTCAGGTTTCAAAGGTGGACAATGTGGAAGTCCTTTACTTGGATGTTTCATATTAACTTTATCTTTTCTCGCCGTACCTTTACTACCATAAAGAAATTCATTTAATACAGGATTTTCAGTCATAATCTTATTGGAATCTTCATTAGCGGATGAGACATTACCTGTATTATTTTTGCTCTTTTTTCGACTATTAGAACCAGTAGCTGTAGCTGAATCATAAGAATCATCATTTGAATTAGTTAAATTTGAATCGTGTAATGCACTATTGTCATGATTTCTTTTTCTTCTTGAACGACGTTCTCCTGAAAAGAAAAAACTTGTACTAGTATCAAAACCCGATGTATTTCCATTATTACCACCATCACTGTTGTAAGCTGCATTATTATTACTTATACCGTTTGTATTGCTATAATTATTAGAATAACCAGCGCTGTTATCATTTAAAAGATTTGATCTTGACCTTGATGTTGGATGTGCACTAACTGATTTTGATGAAGTAACAATATCAATCAATGCTTTATCTTCTTTCAATTGTTTGATCTTATTTATCAAACCTTCTTGCAGTTTAGTTTTAACCATATCAACAACAGATTTAGTATTTTCAACAGTTTGATCGTATTCTAATTTGAATGAATCATTAATAAATTTAACCTGATATTCCTCAGCTAGTCTAAGTCGAACAAGTTCAGCATCTCTCCATTCTTCTAAATCTCGAATTTTTTCCATTTGTTCAGCATTTTCGCCAGCAAGTAATGATGTTAGCTTATACTGCAATTGTACTAAGGAGTCACGGTAATGAACGTCTTTATCGGCTACAAATTGTTGTTCTAATTTACCAAGTTTAGTTTGAAGTTGAATTCTCCGACGAGCCCTCTTGGTAAGATGTTGTTCAGAACTACCATGTTGATCTTGAGCTACTGAAGGTTGCTGAAGTTGCTGTTGCTGTTGCTGTTGCTCGTGCTGAAATGGCTGTTGATGTTGAATATCATATGTGCCTTGATTTACTTGATATGGTTGATAACTTTGAAGTGGAATATTCTGTATTTGTTGAATGTGTTGCATTTGTTGTAGTTGATGCATCTGTTGCATTTGCTGAATTTGTTGCATCTGCTGCATCTGCTGCATTTGTTGCATTTGTTGAATCTGTTGTATCTGTTGCATCTGTTGAATATGCATCTGAGCCTGGGCCTGAGCCTGGGCTTGAGCCTGAGCTTGATATTGACTATCGTCGTGAGGATGAATCATTAAATAATAAAGTAAGTGGGATTATGGGATTATTTGTATAATATTTGTTTGTTAAAAATGATAAAACAGAACGTGCTAATATGATTAAAGCATTGAAAATGAAGCAAACTCCTATCGCAAAGTAATTTCGGTTTTTTGTTTTTTTTGTTTCTATTTCCCTTTACATACAAAAAGAGTGAACAAAAAATTTCAGCAAATTTCTCAGTTCTCATTTCTCATCTTATTTTTCAAAAATACTCAAACAGAACAGACAGAGACTGGAAAAAAATAAAATACTAAATGAACAAATAATAGATAATACATGAATTTATTTAATAATTTCGGCTATGATCACGTGCACAAGACTCAGACTTATTTTACTTTGATTGAAGCTCTCTACGAGAAGGATAAGACCAAACACAGATACTGATGCACAACTATGCAGTGGTCTTAGAGGACGCAAAGTCTGTTAAAAAGGCGAAACAGTTTTTAGAAGAGCAAAAAAGTCTAAACAAAAAATTGAAAATTTCTTCAGATCCTAACACTGGAAGTTTTACAATACCTGTATTATGTACAACTGAAGCAGAATCAATAGAATTATTAGAAGAATTGCAAAATAAGATACCTAATATTTCATTCAAAATACAGGAAATAGAATGTGATACTTCTGAAAATTCAAGCAATAAAATTCAACTTGAAAAATTACTTTTATCATTCAATACAGATGCTGAATTAATACCCAAACTTTTAGCTGATTTACCTAAACGATATTCTGTGTACCCACCATTACTTTTATTCCCAATTAATTCATTAGATACAAAAACTTGGAGTACCTATTTGGCATCACTTGACCAATGTCAGTGTGATTTAATTTTTAAACTTATTCTTCAAATTCACTCGACACCAACAAACAATTTAACACATCTAGCTATTAATAAACCTATTCCTGAATGTGATAATGTAATTAGGTCACCAACACAACTAACTGTATTGTATGGAGATTTTACAAAGTTTTGGTGCCATACAATACAGAATGGAATTTATCAAACATGGATGCCATTACATACGATGTTTTCTAGGGGCAACATAAAAGAAAAGGCACGTATATTGTCAAAATATAAGAACATATCCGAGGAAACAGATATAGTTGATATGTATGCAGGAATAGGATATTTTACGTTATCATATTTGAAAAGAGGCGCAAAAAGGTTGTTTTGTTGGGAAATAAATGCTTTTTCAGTTGAAGGTTTATCAAGAGGTGTGAAGCAGAATGGATTTGGTGATGTTTATATGATAAAAAGAAATGAGCCTGTTTTGCTAGAAAAAGTTTTAAACTCTAAATGTATTGTTTTTCTTGAAAGTAATGAATATTGTTTGGATAGATTTAACGAATTAAAATACCAAGAAACTGAAAATTTGAAATTGAACTTGAGTGTGGCTCATATAAATCTTGGTTTGTTACCAACATCAACGGAATCTTGGCCACTGGCATGTAAGTTGATTGATTTGTATAGTATTCAAACATCTTCTGCTTGGGTTCATGTTCATGAAAACATTGGTGTTTCAGATTTAGAAACTTTTATGGATGAAACAAGAGTAAAACTACAAGAGTTAACAAAAACAAGAGAGGTTAACCCCGTATATCTTGAAAAAGTTAAAACGTTTGCACCTGACGTATATCACGTCGTTGGCGATTTCGAATTTTTATAATAAAATTTCTTAATATATAGATAGTATTTAAATATAAACAATGAACAAAGTTTATTCTTTGTCGGAAGTTGCAATCTCCGGTTTCAATTCACTTGGAGTTGAATTTACTGATTTTTCGGCACGTTTTATTACTTCAAGATAGTTGGTTGGAACATATCCAATACGACCGTCTCTTGCTCTGCAATAACTCCAGCCATCGATTTTTGTTAGAATAGCAATTAAATCACCACGAGATAACTTAAGTTCTTTCCAATCATCAAGTTGTGCGTCTTCACGTTCTGGGATATAATCATACATAGCTCTGGCAAACTCCAATGAACGTGGATCAACTTTACCTGGTGCATTATTTCCATTATTCTGATTAATGGTATGTCCAGTTGCTGGATTTTGATTGGCATTATGATTTCCTGAAGCGCTTATTCTTTTTACTTGCTCTTTTTCAATATACCTAACGAATTTCGACATTAAAACAGGCAATCCAATCAATGCAACAAGAAAAACAAACAAGGGTTTCAAACTTAGTTTATTGGCTTTTTTATTTGATGAAGTTCCAGACTGTAACTTACTTTTCCATTGACTAAATTCTTGGATTAATGTATGCGATCCACTAATGGTAGAATTACCTGATTCTGGGGAAAGTCCAAGCAATCTTCTTAATATACGTTTAAGCCATGCTAAAATAGCATATAGTCCTAATGGGCCAGAATTGGAACCATTACTTGAATTTTTAGATACATCAGTAATTAATTTGGCTGAATCAGTAGCATGATTAAAAGTATCCTTTATAGCGCCTCCAATACCACCTAACTGACTTAATTGATCTGCAACTCCTAAAATAGTGAAAAAACTATTATGCGTTGCATAATAAGTGCTTTCAAGTAATGCTGCAACTGCACTAACTGCATAAACTACATTTTCAAGCACTTGAAATGTTCGACTTGTTGCATCTGCAACACCATTTAAACCACCAGCACCACCCATACCATTCATACCCATTCCATTCATTCCTATTCCATTCATACCCATTCCGTAACCACCCATTCCACCATAACTACTACCATATCTCCCAAATCCGCCTAAATTTCCATAACCGCCATAGCTATTATACCCCCCTAGACCACCATAAGTATTGCCATATCCATTTATACCACCATAACTGCTGTATCCACCAAGGCCACCATATGAACCACCATATGAACCACCATATGTTGAACCATAGCCCCCTATTCCTGATGCATTCCCATATTGTGATGTGATATTTGCATTATTAGCTGATGTGGATGTAGAATTAGTGTTATTAGCTATACTTGAGGGTATAGGAGGCACTGAAGGAGTCGCTGTTGTTGTATCTATTGCATTTGAATCATTCGAGTTTGCAGAGTTGAAAACAGTAGGAATACCCGTTCCAGTAGTTGATACTGTTGATGCGGATGCTGATGCTGATTCCCAAGGCTTAGGTCTTGCTTGTGACATTATCTAGTTTGTTCTTATCGTTTCGTAAAACTACTTGGATAATTTATGTTTTCCAATTATAACAAATCCATAAAGTGATAAAATTAGGCTTTGTAGATGATAGTTGATAACATTAAAAAAAAGAGAGCGCCGACCTCTCACCGCACTAACCTTCCTTATTTGGAAAGGTTCTAAAATTTGCTTTTTTGTTTTCAGTTTTCGTTTTCTCTATATTCTTTTATATACGTAATCAAAAAAATAAAAATTCCAGAGTAACGAATTAGTTTTCTGTAAAAAGGGCAGTTAACCAAGGAGCAGTATATTTCGGTCTGCAGTTAACGGCCAGTTTTCTACATATTATTTCTTATAACTTTCAGATTCAAAATCTTTATTAAAAACAAAAATATATAATACTTGTAATTTTACATGGTATAATAACACAATACATACTAGGCACTCCACATACTGTACAACTTTGGTTCAACTACACTGATAGGCTTCTCAGCATCTGTAGCCTTGGATTCAGATTCAGACTCGTTATTTTCGTCGGCATCTCCAGTTTCTTTGATAGTAGCAATTAGACTAGATGCCGCATTAGGATCATATTTGGCTTCACTAATAGCTCGATCAACAAAAGAAATCGCTTCAGTTACAGCAGAATCAAGTGCTTCTGCAGTTATTGTAGTGTCTCCCTTGACAGCTTGAACAATATCAGAAGCTTTTAAAAGTTGTTGTCGAACTTTCAAACATTGTTTTTTGACTTTCATCTTATCTAAAACTAAATTTTCTTTTTCCGTTTCAATCAGCTTCTGTTGGTCACTTATGCGAGATTCTAAATTCATAAACCCTTGTAATTTTAGCTCAAATTTACGTAATGAAAGCTTTAGAATTGAGGTTATGATTTTACTTTGATTTTCTAATTCTTCATTTGCATGCTTTTGAATATTACTATTAATAGTAACATTAGTAGTTGTTGTTGTTGTGGTAGTGGTGGTGCTTGATGATGAAGAAATAATTGAATCACCGTTTTTGGAAATAGTGGTCAGTAAAGAAGATAAATCAATAGTTTTATTCTCTTTGAGTTTTTTCAAATATTCAACATATGATGATTTAGTAATATGCTTGAATAAATAAGTGTCTTCAATTGGTAGTTGAATAAATTTAATAATACATTGATCTTTCGCCCTAGAACCCACATGGCCGGAAATTAAGTTCCAGTCATCACCAAACATTTCAATTCCTTCGAGCAATAATAAAACTTCACTGTTAGTCCAAGGCTTAGAGTCATTATTCAAACTGGCTTTTTCAAGTTTAATATAATCTGAACTTTTAAAATAATCTTCAAATTGTGAATTTTCAAAACAATCCAATGAGATATTTGATTTGTTCTTTAAATTATGATACTTTGTTTCTGTAATATCATTACCAGTAATTGAACAATAAACCCTTTTAACTTGTTTTGGATTATTTGTATTACTATCTTGCAAAATAAATGCATCATCAACAGAATCATAAACATTTTTTCTCAATTGTAAGTTTAGCTTTACATTTGGTGTTATACTATTAGAAACCTTTTGCTTTTTATATGATGGCTCATCTGATTTTTCATCATTGATTGCAACAACCATATTAGATGATCTTTTTACTTCATCATTAACATTAGTCGAAACAGCTGCTTCAGTAGATTGTAATGCAAATCCAGTAGGTTTATCTAAAGTAATCTGAAAGTGACCCGTAAATTGTGGTCCCATCGAGAAACTCTTAGTCTTTGGATCAATTTGATAATTAATTAATCCCCATTTGGACAAAAATCCATAAATTCTAATCAACGATCCGACATCCATTGCAATATTTCTTCTGATTGCTGTAATTGAAAGATATTCAATCGGATTTAATCTATAAGTATTAATTATAAAATTTCTAACAGTCTTATAAATTTCTGGATTTTTATATTTAAAATTTGATTGAGAACTGAAAAAATCTGGTAATGAATTCTTTTCAATGGCATGAATTTCATTTAGGTTAAACCATTTAGCAAATGATGGAATAATAACTGGTTTTGTTTGTTTCGCCAAATAAATATTTGCCTGTGAATAAAGATCAGCCTCAGTGCTATCTGTAATCACATTTGTGGCATCGGTTAGAGATTCTTCTGGGGCAACTGACATAGTTTTCGGCTCTTTGTATGTTTATTATTCTAAAATAATTTATATCGCAGATCAAAAACTAATCCAATTCTTTCGTGGTCTTGAAAGCTCACAGAAACAACAACAACTACAAAAATGAAATAAGAAACCAGTTTTTTTTTTTAATTTTCTTTTCTGTCGCGGTTCGCGAATTTTTTCAATTATTTTGCGTCGATCGACGGCAGCATGAAAAACACGTTCTGTTGATCCGGGTATATCACATCTGTAGAAGGTTATACCAACTTTACGGGTAATGTTCCAGATCAATATAAAGAGGCAGAAGGAAGCTAAAAAAAGATTAATGGATTAAGATATTATGGAAGATAATGAGCAAGAATTACTCACAGAGCTTCTGTCAAGGGAATATTCGGGATCGCCCACTGAAACATCCCAAGATGACAAATTTGACAAAGCAAAATTGAAAAAATTGCAATTATTGATTGATCAATCAAAAGCATTCTCTCAAATAATTTCATCTTCTTTAGTTCAACAGCATACAGAAAATACTGAAAACAAGAGTTCAGTTGATACAATTAATACAGAACCGGCCTTAAAAAAGCAAAAGAAATCATTAGATGCCGAACAAATTAATACTGCACCATTAAATACTTATGAGCAACCGAAAACACTTAAGAATGTCACTTTAAAGCCACACCAGATACATGGTATGAATTGGTTAATATCACTGTATGAAAACGGATTAAATGGTATTTTAGCTGATGAAATGGGCTTGGGAAAAACGGTACAAACTATATCTCTTCTTTGTTTTTTATTAGAACAAGGTATTCAAGGTCCCTTTTTGATTGTTTCTCCATTGAGTGTGGTTTCAAATTGGACTGTAGAATTATCAACCTTTGCTCCGTCGTTGACGTTTGTTGCTTATGTTGGTGATAAGGCACATAGACAAAAATTACGAAGAAAATCTTTAAAAAAATTTAATGTCGTTGTAACTTCGTATGAAATTTCACTGGTTGATTTTCCTTATCTAAAGAATACTTCTTGGTCTTATCTGGTTGTTGATGAAGGTCATAGATTAAAAAATGCGAATTGTATGCTTTTTACCAAACTTAAAGCCTTGCATGTTTCAAATAGACTTTTGTTAACAGGTACTCCACTTCAAAATAATTTGGCTGAATTATGGTCATTATTAAATTTTATTTTACCTGATGTGTTTCATGATTTTGCGACATTCCAAAGTTATTTCAATTTTTCAGAATTTGAAACTCTTGTTGATGGGAATACTAGTAAGGAAAATAAAGAAAAGACTGAAGCTTTTAACACTCTTATTTCTATGGAAATTAGAAAAGCTTTGGTTAATAATCTTCATACAATTTTAAAACCTTTTATTTTGAGAAGACTGAAACAAGATGTGTTGAATTTACCTCCTAAAAGAGAATACATTGTTTATTCCTATTTATCTCCTCTACAATCTTTCTTATATTCACAAATGCTTCAACAGGAATCCAATTTTCGTTCCACTTTGCTCCATACTTTTTTCCCCATTTATATCAAATACAATTTCCCAACGCTCAAAAAATATATTGAAGAGTTTTTGAAGTTTAAAGAAGGAAAAATTGATGAAATTAAGATTAAAACTGACAAAAAAACATTAAAATCTTTAAACGAACATTACACATTTGTCGAATCACAGTTAAAAATGAAGAGAATATTAAATCCACTAATGCAACTAAGACAACTGTGTGATTCTCCATATCATTATTTTTTTCCATGGAATGATGATACAAAAGTTACACCAGAACTGATTTTAGATACAGCCAAATTACAATCGCTGGATTCAATTATACCAAAATTATTCAAAACCCACCCAGATGAAAAAATTTTAATTTTTAGTCAATTTAAATCAACCTTAGAGTTATTAAATACTTATTTTGAAGAACATCCTGCAACTAATTTTAATGCTGAAAATGAAAATTTGTTTCCTATTAAAACGTGCACTATAACAGGTTCCTCTTCAAAATACGAAAGAGATGAAGCTATTGAAACTTTTGCAACCAATCCAGAATATAAAATCTTTTTATTATCAACGAGAGCTGCAAATTTGGGTTTAAATTTAACAGCTGCAACCACGGTTATTCTATATGATTCAGATTTAAATCCGATGGTCGACTTACAAGCAATTGCTCGCGTACATAGAATAGGTCAAAATAAACCATGCCTTGTTTACCGATTAGCTACTCATGCTACTGTAGAAGAAGCAATTTGGGAAAGAGTTATAAAAAAGAGAGTTTTAGAAGGTATTGTTATTGAACTGGGAGACTTTACTGGATCAGAAGAATGGAAATCTGATGCTTTGAAGGATAAAAAGTTTAGATCAAAGAAAGAATTAATTTTAGATTCATTATTAAGCTTTTATAGCTCAAAAAGTTCCAGGTCAGCTCTTAATCAATACGAAGACCCATCACAAGCGAAATCATTTTTAAAATCAAACTCTCTTACTGAAGAAGAACTTGATGAGATCACAAGTCATGATCTCGAGAAATATGCTGACGAACGGCAACTAGATGAAACGAAAATGCCACATATAAAATTACTTTCAGAGAGTGATGTTACTGGCCAAAATGTATTTGATGATACAATCGCCTAATTATATCACTGTCATTATTTTTACATAAAACTTCCCATTCCCATTATATAAACATTGTACGATGCCAACTAGTAATACACATAGATAAAAAATATAATTAATAAACAAAAAACAAATAATTCACGTTTTAGTAAAAATCTCAAAAAGATCATCAACAATAAATCTTTTTCTTCTATCAACCAAACAACCTTTAATTAGTTTATTGACCGTTTGTAGCTTTGGTAACTCAACCAATTTATTTTTCCACTCATCAGATTCCCAATTACCTTCAATAATTTTTAATTTTAATCTCGGTTCATAGATGTGCCAGAACGGCAATTTTAAAACAACTAATGAATACAGTAGAACACCAAAGGCCCAAATATCAGTTTGTCTGTCAACTGAAACAGGACTTGGCTGAAGAAGTTCAGGAGCGGCATAAGGTAATGAACCAATATTAATTTCATGTTCATGTTCAACTTCATTATTATGAATATCTTCTATTTGTGATCTAGGCATAGTGTCAACTGATTTAGAACAGAATTTAGGCTTCTCATCAACTGAACTCATTGGCCCTAACACCATTGAAGTGGGAGATTCTAAAGATTTGACCGCATGCTTTGTTGGGCTCAATAAAGAAATTGCAAATTTCAGTTCGTTATTGATTTTTTCATTAATTTCTTTCGGAGCTGGTAAATTATTATAAGCATCCAAATCAAAATTGGTCATACCAAAGTCACAAAGTTTTGGCACATTCTTTTCCAATAAAAAGTTCTCTAATTTAATATCTCCATGATGAATACCTTTATGATGCAGAAATAGCAAAGAATCAAGAATAGTCCGTATATAAGACATGACACAATCGAAACGCTCATGTATTTTAATATCTTTAGACTCCCAGTACTTAACACGATCAAATAACGATCCTTCATCATATAAAGGCATCAATAAAAAAATGTGGTTCGCAGTAATTTTTAGATCTAGCAAAGAAATAATCGTTTCATGTTGTAATTTGGACCACATAAAAATTTCAGATTGACACTTTCGTAAATTTTTCAAATTCTTTTTAATTGAAATAATTTTAACTGCTTTAACTTCTTCTGCATCGTCGACATTAAAGCATTCTCTAATAATTCCAAAACTTCCATTGTTGATAACTCTTCCTAATTTCCATTTATGTAATAAAATTGATCCCAATTCGTTGCTATTTGGATCAGGTCCCCGTTGCCTTTTTGCACCGCATCTAAACATCGGAGAAATTGAACTCAAAGTTGATGTAGAAGCCGAATTTTTTCTTAAAATTTTCGTTATATGATTTTTGTAATCGGAATCATTTTTCAAGTAGTCAGGTAACAAATCAGTTAGCATTTGTCTTCGGTAACTAAAAGATAATGATTGAAAACCTTTTGGAAGGCTTGATAAAATCAAACGATCGCCTTCACGTTCAGGAGAATCTGCAATTTTAAAAGATTCGTTTGACACCGTAAAGAAATCGCCTTTTTCAACCTTTATTTCATCATTAGCATTTAAATTTTTTTTATTTTTGTTTGGTTTTATTTCAATTGGTCGTGATTTTGGAATAGAAATACTTGAATCTTCTGAAACAAGAGATCTTTTTCTATGAAGTAACTCCTCATCTTTATCGAAGTCATCTGATACAACATTATCTTCGATACCAAACTTATCAAGATCAAAACAAACAAAGTTCGGAATATATTCATCTGCAATTCCATCACAAATCTTCTCTTTTTCCAAATATTCCCTTTTCGAACTTTCATGATTATAATCAGGTTCCCAATCATATATCAGATTTTTCTCACTTGCATATACCGATTTTCTACGGCCAGATTGCCAATCATACTTGGACATTTCATTTTCTGAATACGTCTTCCTTAGTTTTTCATCCTTTATAGCAAAATTCTCTTGTGAATCATTAGATATTTCATCTTTATTAATTTCAAATTTAGACAATACTTCTTTGAAATCAACATCAGGAATTTGCTCTTCATTATCAATTGTATTTATCCCTCGTAAATCTGGAGAATACCCTGGTATCAAAGTAGGAAGAGAATATTCTGGTGGCAATTGTTCTCTATATAGCAAATTTGTCGATGATAAGAAGTTATAGTTTTTTTGTAGTGTTTCAAAATTTCCGGATGTGCCAGTATTCGACATCAATTGGAAAGGTTTGTTGCTCATTTAGATGCCTACATACACTTGAATATATCTGCCCTTATTAGGCTTTTGTAAATAAGGTAAAAAATGTAATTAAAATAATCCTTTTGTGTAATTGTTTTCAGATGACCTTGTATCAATGACATATAATGCGTCATGATAAACTATGAATTAATAATAATTTCTTCTTCTTTTCTCATTTTCATTTTGAAGTTTTCTTGTTTTTGGAATTTTTCATTTTTACTGTTTTTTTTCTCTGATTTTCGCATTTTCGCATTTTTTATTTTTTAAATTGATTTTGTTTCATTTAACAAATGGCAAATGAAGATGTACTTGTTTATTACTTACTTCTTTGGAATGAAAATAAAGGCCAATCAAAGACTTGAATACAATGTGTATGTATTAAAAGAATTATATTTTTTATCATTAAGTACTAATTTAGTCTTATTTTAGTTTTCACTAGTTTACTAACATAAAGTTTCAATAAAATTACTTTTTTCAAAACAGCTTTTAATTTCGGTGGTAATACCAACAACAACAGCAATAACACCGTTACCAATAGTACTAACCCATTGTTTGGTGGCGCAAACAGCTCTACATCTCCATTTGGTGCTGCGCCAAGTGCCTCATCAACGGGTTTCAATACACAACCTTTTGGAACCACATCAGCTTCCACTTCATCGGGTTTATTTGGTTCAGCAAATAATGCTTCTTCTACACCGGGCTCGACAAGCTTTGGTGGTTTTGGTGCTGCTAAATCTGCAACACCAGCAGCATCAAGTGGTTTCAATTTTGGATCAAATGCAACCACAGGAGGTTCTCCTGCACCATTTTCATTAAACTCAGCAAATACAACTAAACCAGCTTTTTCTGGATTTGGATCTACAAACACTGCCTCTTCTGCAACACCATTGACGACAGGTATATCTGCAGGAGCAACAGCAGGAACACCTGCAGCTGCACAATCGAATCTTTTTGCAGGAAAATCAACTACTAATCCTTCTACATTTTCGTTTGGTTCTTCTCAAACACCATCTGCCTCTAACTTAAATGGAACTCCTGCATTCGGCTCTACAAGTGCCAAGCCAGCTACTCCTTTTAGTTTCGGTTCTACCGCACCAACATCTGAATCGACTGCAAAACCAACTTCTACTCCTTTATTTGGGGGTATTTCATCAACAACACCTGCTGCACCAGCACTAGCACCAACCCCAGTAGCTGCAGCAACTGCGCCAGCAGCAACTGGCTTATTTTCAGCTACTACTAAACCTGCGTTCAGTTTTGGATCCGCTACAAATGCACCAACTGCAGCAACTTCGGCGACTACAGCTGCAAAGCCAGGGTTTACTTTTGGATCAACACCAACAGCTTCTTCAGTTACTAAGACAGATACATCCAAACCAGCTTTTAATTTCAGTTCTTCAGCTGCACCGGCAGCTACTACCACAGCACAAGAAAAGGTAGATACATCAAAACCTGCATTTAATTTTGGCCCAACACCAACACCAGCTGCTCCTAAAACAAGTGAATCAAAGCCTGCGTTTAGTTTTGGCTCATCAACCACCCCAGCCACAACTACTACCACACCAGCAAATGTAGACACAGAAAAGCCTGCATTTAGTTTTGGATCTACAACAGCAGCAAAAACTGATACTACTAAACCTGCTTTTAGTTTTGGAACCAGTGCAGCAACCGATACGAAGTTGACTGAAGGAGCAGCTAAACCAGGATTTTCGTTTAGTGCGACAACTACAAAAACAGAAGCATCCAGCGGTAAACCAACAGTTTCTGGATTTTCTTTTGGTTCAGCTTCTAAACCGGCAGAAAGTACTGAAAAGAAGAATGAAGAGAAAAAACCAGAGACGAAACCGGCAACTATTGGATTTTCTTTTGGTGGAGAGAAGAAAGAACCTTCTAATGCATTAGCTACCACACAAAAACCAGAGGAAAAAAAAGTTACGTTTGAATCATCAACTGCAGATAAGGAAAAAGTACCTGTAACTTTAGAAGATTTTAAGCCACAACAGCTTTCAATTATGAATAAAAATATGGAAGATTTGATTACAAAATGGACAAACCAACTCTCTCTTTCTTCTAAAACTTTTGAAATGTATAGCGAAAGAATTGGTGAATGGGATAACATATTGGTAAACTCTTCTGAAAAAGTTTCAAAGTTATACAATGATACACTACAATGTGAGCAAAAACAAGAGAAAATCGATCAAACTTTAGCTTATATTGAAAAGCAACAAGATGAACTTGATCGTCTTCTTACAGGATATGAGAGACAATCCGATAAATTACTGGCTTCTATTGAGAAATCTAATTTATCCTCAGGAAATCCATTAGCCACTATCAACAATAAAGAAACCAATGATGAAGCCCGTGAGAAGGCTTATAAATTAGCCGAAATGTTAGAAGGTAGATTGGATTCACTGGGTTCAAATTTTTCATCCCTTGTTACTGAAGTAAATGAAGTAAGTGATAATTTTAATAGATCATTACTCAATGCAGATGAATCAAAAGATGGTAGTGATCAATCTTTTAATGATATCCTCAAATTGCTTAACAATCATATGGAATCCTTAAGCTGGATTGCTGAAAATGAAAAGAAGCTCAAGGAGAAACTTGACAAGGTTACTTTAACAAGGCAATGAGTGTATTCTAGTAGGTAAGTTTGCATTTACTATTTCTATACAGTTTTATAATTTAGTGTATATGTACATATCAAAAAATTTTATGCGTTTGATCGATCCCTCAATCGATCTTGAACTCTTTTTTGTAGTTTCATTTCTAATCTACTTCTGTTTGAGTCGATAGATGGAAGAAGTTCATTGTTTTTGCCAGTTTTGTCAGTTGTTGCTACTGTTCTACTATTTTCGATGTTTGACGCAGATGATATTCTCCATGATTTTGTTTTCTTTAACATTCCATCAAAAAAAGGAGTAGAAGATTTATTCTTTTCAACAGTTTTCAAAACATCGTAGATATCACCATTTGAATATTTTGCAATTAATGAAGGCCCTATTTCATTAAGTTCAGCATCAGATAATCCACAGATATGGGCAGCATCTGAAAATAAATCGACAGCTGATGGCATTTTAGAAATTCTAGAGACATTCAATAGTGGTTTATGCGGGTCTCTTGTTTTACGATAAACCATAATTGGTTCATTGTCATTTTCGTATTCAGATTCAAAAGAAACAGATCTACTGATCGATGTTGAGCTTGAAGATGGATAATGCAATAATAGGGAAAGTGTTTCGGTATCATCATCATCATCATGATTTCCAAATACGCTTCGCAACGACGGAACCAATGATTTTAATAACACAGATCTAATTCTTAAAATTAATAATATCACCACATAAGGTAAAAGAACGGAAATATCATGACCATTAGTTGCTGTATCGGCCATCGCTCCAACGCATGCATATGCAATCAAACCGTCCCAAACACGCACAGAATAAGCCAATCCAACCTCACGAGTTAAAATCATCCTGAACCATCTAGTGAGCCAGAGTTGTGACTCAATGTTAGAATCTTTCAAGGCTGTTGCTAGACCTGGTTGCTTAAGATTTCCAGGATCAATATGATGAAGTTTTAGATCAAATATGATGCTTTCTCTTATTATCCCTGATGATGTAAAATATTTATCGATAATTGGTGCCATTAGTTGTTGAAACATTGAAAAAACATCATGTGCAAAATATTTTGATGAAATGAATTCTTCTATTTG
>JAMAJE010000215.1:0-30511 GCA_023629255.1 Pichia sp. PB3310
TGATTTGATAAAATGGGGCGTAATTTAGCAAAATTATTTGCTAAAATTATCAATTTAGAATATCTCTGCATGATTTAGTAATTAATTAATTAATTAATGAATGTAATGTAATTTTATCTTATCTTATTTTAATTGAAGTTAATTTAATTTAATTTTAATTTAATTTAATTGACCATAAATAAAAATGTAATAATAAAAATAAAAATGAATTGTTTAGTTATTCAATCAGTCAAAAAAATAAAAAAAAATAATGAAATGAAAATTTGGAAAATAAAAATAAAACTGAGATGTTTTATATAATAAAGTGAAGTATAAAACAAAGCTGAACCTAAGTATGCTTTGTTGTAATTATAATAAGAGAAGAATAAAAGGAGATTAAAAGGAAGAAAAGTATATATATATAGTAGTAAATAGCTTAAATTAGATGACACGAACAAACAGTTAACAAATTAAGGAAGAAAAAAAAATTAGAAAATGAAAAAATAAATTAAATTGAAAATTAAAATAAAAATTCAAAAATAAAATAAAAATTCAAAAAATTGAAAAATTGAAAAATTGAAAAATCTCCAACAATTTAAAATTTATTTATTAAAAGTTAAAAAGAGCGCGTCAATTTTTAAAAATAGTAATAAGCTAATATTTAACTATAGTAAGTAACTAGTAGTAGTTTAGTAATATTATTATAATAGACTTATATATTCATATAAGCATGCTTTATTATTATAGCTCTGAAAAAATCTATATTAATTGCCTCGGAATCCACAATTTTTCATTTTATTCATTTTTAATTTTCTTTTTATTTATTTCTTTCACTTTTACAATACTTTATTAAATTCAATTGATATGTATCGCAACTGAAAAATAAAAAAAATGAAAAACTAAAAATTATTAAAGCTTGTCAAATTACTGGCGCCGGAATCGGAGTTAGTTACTCATCATCGATCTATATATTATATATACTATATCTGGAATTAAATGAAGAAAGAGTTTTTCTTTTAGCATTGAGAGGATAATTAACTACTAAGTCTATCGGCGCAATATTTCTATCAAAATGGTGAAGACTATTTATTAATAGTTAATAATACAACTATTATTCCAATGTCCTTATTCATTTCATTAATATTATTGATTATAAATGTACAAACAGTTATATATAAATATAATAAATACAATGTAATCAATACATTTTAGTAAAATCACTGTTGGAATCTTACTTCATTTTAATTTCGAAAGGTGTGCTCAATTACTATTGGTGAATTGAAATTAAAAAATAGAAATTTCTTTTCATTCCATTTTTGATTAAAACTGAAGGAGATTCAATCAAGTACTCTACGAAAAGGGGGAAATTTTTTTAATTTCTTCAAATTACCTCTTTAAAAGTACTTATTTTAGTGAATTATTTACTATATATTGTAAAATCCAATTATTACGAATATATAATTCACTATAACAAGCCATTTATTCATCAAATGGTTAATTAGACATGATATGTAAATAATCTTAGTTCTTTTAAAAAAGAGAAATTCTAATGAAATGGTATAATAAACTTAAACGATAGATAAGAAAACGATAATGCAGATTTCAGTAAACAAACGATATAATTGAACTTATTTTAATCTTTTAATTTTATGCGTCGATCGACGTAATTGATTTTAGCGTCGATCGACTTTATTTTTTTTTTTCATTTATATTGTTTACTCACCACTCACAACTCACACGCACACAAAAATTCACTAACAAAATGCTTTACACTGCTTTAAATTTCAGATATAAGTAAATATAAAATATACATGAAAAAAAAAATTGTTACATGTTTGAAAATGAAAATGAGAATGAAAAAAAAAAATAAAAAAATAAAATTCTGAAGTGAATTTGTCAAAATATATATATTGTATTATATCATATTATATATAGTTTTTCATTACTCATTAATCTTTTATTAACTACATTTTATTTATATACTATCCAGTATTATATAGCGGTATTGTATACTTACTTGTTCTTTTTTGTTCCATATCATTAGCATATTTATTTCAAATAAAAAATGGCAAAAAGACAAATAAGTGATGTTGTGGAAGAAATTACCAACGATGATAATAATAATAATTCTGATATTGAAATAGAAAAAGAAATTGAAGAAACACTTGAAAAAACTACTTCTGTTTTATCTACAACGACGAAGAAATCTAATAATAATTTTAAAAAGCAAAAACTTTCATCTCATGATATTCAAATTGCTAAAGAAACTGCAGAACTTTTTAAATCAAATATTTTTAAATTACAAATTGATGAATTGATCAAAGAATTAAAATTAAAAGATTCTCATTGTATATTGATTGAAAAAGTACTTCATAAATTAAACAATATAATTCAACAAATACCTGATTCTGATTTATTTTCATTAGATGATGCGATTAATTATTTTAAATCTTCAAATATTTCAATTCCATTTCCTGATCCAAAACCAAATTCTCTTAATTATAATTTACAATATACTTCACCTGATGATGTTTCATTAATTGGTTCATTTGGTTTAAAAACTGCAACTCAACAAAAATCAGGTTTATCAATTGATGTTTGTTTAACAATGCAAAAATCTTTAATTCAGCAAAAAGATTATTTAAATTATAGAATTTTATATAAACAAGCTTTTTATTTAGCTTATTTATCTCATCATTTATCAATTTTAGCTCCAAAAAATAATTTACCAATTGATATAAAATTTGATTATCATAATGGTAATAAATTATGTCCTTCATTATTAATTAATTCAAATCCAAATATTAATATTAAATCTTCTTCAAATCCTTTATTATTTAATAAAACAAATTTTTCAATTAGAATATTAATTGGTTTACCATATGGTATATTTGAAAGTAAAAAATTATTACCTGATAGAAATTGTATTAGAATTCAAAATTCAATTATCAAATCAAATGATGATTTACCGCCAACTCCTTTATATAATGCATCAATTTTATCATTTTCAACTTATTCATATTATTTAAAATATCTTTATACAACTAAAAAATCAACTGAAAGTTTTAAAGATGCTTCTGCTTTAGGTAGATTATGGTTATCACAACGTGGATTTTCTTCAAATTTAAATGAAGGTGGTTTCGGTCATTTTGAATTTAATATTTTAATGTCTGCTTTATTACAAGGTGGTGGTATTTCTGGTAATAAAATTTTATTACATGGTTATTCATCTTATCAATTATTTAAAGGTACAATTCGTTATTTAGCAACTCAAGATATTTGTGATGATGGTTATTTATCTTTTACTTCTTTAATTGATGAAAATAAATCAATTTATAAAAAAAATGGTTTTAATATTCCAACAATATTTGATAAAAATACAAAAATTAATTTATTATGGAAAATGAGTAAATCAAGTTATTCAATTTTAAAAAAATATGCAATTGAAACTTTAGATTTATTAAATGATGTTGTTAAAGATAGATTTAATCAAATATTTTTAATTAATAATAATAATAATTTAAATTTAAAATATGATTCAATTGTTTCAATACCTTATTCAAAATTAATTGAATTAAATGAAGATAAATTTGGTTCATTAGAAAAAATTTCTTTCATAACATTAGAAAATTATCTTTGTAATAAAATTTACAAAATTTTATTTGAAGGTTTAGATGATAGAATTTTTCAAATTGATGTTAAATTATCTAAAAATACATTACCTTGGTCAATTAATAAACGTAAACCTTCAAATAATTTAAATAATTCATTATTTTTACATATTGGTTTATTTTTAAATCCAAGTGAATCTGATAAGCGTGTTACAAAAGGTCCATTACATACAGATAAAGAATTAGGTGATAAATTTGTTTCATTTTGGGGTGATAAAGCTCAAGTTAGAAGATATAAAGATAATACTGTTCAATGGAGTTGTTTATGGGATGTTTCACCAACAGATTCTGTTGTTTTAACAATTGTTAAATATATTTTAGATAGACATTTATCAAATTCAACTAATGATTCGCATTTATTATCAAATGATTTAATAGTTAATTCATCAAAATTTACTTCTTTATTACCATCACCTTTAGTACCACATTCATCAAATTCTCAACCTTTAATTTTACCTTATCATTTTATTCAATTAAAATCTGCATTTGATAATATTGTTAAAGATTTATTAAAATTAAATTTACCATTACAGATTAGAAATATTTTACCAATTTCTCCATCTTTAAGAAATACTTCAATTATTTTACCTGTTCCATTTGCAACAAGTAATCCAAATTTTTACAATGAATGTATAATTCAATTTGAATCATCAAATCGTTGGCCTGATGAAATTATTTCATTAGAAAATACTAAAACTGCATTCCTTTTAAAAATTTATAATGAACTTTTAAATGATAAATATAATAATAATTATTATAATGCAACAATTGTTAAAGATGATTCATCAATTCCTTATAATTCAAATATTTCAATTTTAAATATTTTAACAAATGATGGTTATGGATTTTCATTTAGAATTATAACTGAAAATGATGAATATTTATATTTAAAAGCAATTGAATCAGCTTCAAAGCAAACTAATGGACCATCTCAAATTCAATCAATTGAATCATCATATATTAGATTTATGCAAAAATATATTAATGCAGTTAAACATCATCGTAGTATTTCAATTTTAGTAACACATTTCCCATATTATTCAGCAACTGTTAGATTATTTAAATTATGGTTAGATTCTCAAATGATTTTAATTCATATTCCTGAAGAAGTTATTGAATTGATTGTTTTACAATCATTTGTTGATCCTGCTCCATATGGTATTCCAGGTAGTGCAATGGCTGGATTTTTAAGAGTTTTAAAATTCTTATCAACATGGAATTGGAAGGAAGATCCATTAATTTTAGATTTATCAAGAGAATTTGATAGTAAATATAGAGAATCAAAGGAAAATTATATTGATAAAATTAGTGATAAATTAGATTTATTAACATATCAGAATATTAATAAATCTTTTATAAAGTTAAGAGAAAATGATCCACAAGGTGTTAAAGTTCCATATTTCATTGGTACAAAGGAAGATATTTCTGGTAAAATTTGGACTCAAGGTATTTCATTAGTTATTGCATCAAGATTAACTTCATTATCAAGAGTTGCATTAGATGTTTTAAGTAAAAATGAAAATAATAATGTTGAAATTAATGATGATTTATTAAAATTAATTTTCACACCTGCATTAAAAGACTATGATGTTGTTATTAAATTAGATTCTTCAAAATTAAATTCTAAGAAATTACGTAAGTTATCAGGAATTCTACCATCAAATATTAAATTTAAAAATTTAGTTGATCAACTTTCATCATATGAAGATGAAAATTTATCATCAGATCCGACATTAAATTATTTTAAAGATTTAACTTCAAGATTTGGTGAAGTTATAGTATGGAGTATTCGTAAATTTGGTGGTATATCAGCTTCAAATGATAGAGTTATAACTGGGTTGATTGTTCCAGGAAATGAATCAAGGAAATTTAGAGTTGGTATGGGATATCCAATTAAACCAATTAATGATAAAAATAAGAAAGATTTAGTATGTTTAGACATCGATGATGTTTTAAAATCTTGTGCTTTACTAGGTGGAGATATGGTTAAATCTATTGACCAAAAAAATAAATAATATAATATAGTTGTCTCTTGTGTAATATAATATAAATTTATTTATTTTAATCTTATAGAAGCTTGAAATGAAAAAGAATATTAGAAACTATTAGTTAGTCGCAGATTGCAGAGTAAATAGGTTTATTGTTAAATTTAAAAATATCCGCGTCCCTGTTATTATTACGTACATGAACATGAATAGTTAATTATATCAAAAGTGTAATTGATAATATAAAGGCTTGAGTTTTTCTACATCAAATGAGACAGATATAAACGATATATATCCATATTAATGTGATGATTGTACAGTCAAAAATGCAAGAGTTGTTAAGACGCAACGATAAATTATTATATTCACAACAAATAAAATCATTATCAAAAGCTTTTAACGATGATTTAAGAATAATATTATTTGTTTTATATTATATTTTGTTTATTTATGATGAATCAATGCTTTGTTTTTTAATTCGATGTTTTATACAAATTTTTTTATCTACAATGATTGAAGATTTAAATCATAGTGAAGAATTAATGCCAGGTGTCACACGAGCAAATGCATTTAATCAACTCTCTAGACCGAACTTACTTCTTAGTTCGATTAATAATAATAATAATAATAATAATGGTAATAATGATCAAGATACACCAATTGAAGAAATTGAAACATTATTTAATAATTGGCCAATCGATAAAAAGAAAATTTTAGTTTCTAAAATAATATTATTTATAATTACAACTTGGTGTGGAATGTTTTTATTTCAAATTATATTTTGTTTAGATAATATATTTGATGGAATATGTTATCAAATTAATGGTAATTTAAATAAACATATACGAGATACTGCATATTCAAATGATAATTTTACAGGTTCAGTTATTTGGAGCATAAAGGAAGCTTTTATGAATGGTCATTTTTTGTTAAATATAATTGGTGATATGAAATTTAGATCAAGATTTATAAAATTTTTAAATATTTTATTATTAGATTTTATTATTATTTCATTACAATTACTTGCATTATCACTTAATTATGGTATTGGACTTGGGTTAATTGATAGATATGATGATGAAATTGATAGAAATATTGATAATCTTGATAATATTGATAATATTGATAATATCTATAGTAGCAGACAATTCGATGGCCTTCAGGGAAGAACATTAATATTCAAGTTAAATCCATTTCAAACTTTTCGATCATTATTTATACGTCCCAGAAGGACACAATACATAGAAAGGTTACCCACATAAAAATTTCAATCAGATAATTTAAATTGACTTATAATTTATATAGCATTATGTATTTTTAATTAATTTACAGAAAAAAAAGTTATATTTTCAACTTTAACTTTCAATTTACTTTCTTAGCTTTAAACGATTTGCGAATAGTTAATGACAGTATATATTACAATGATTAAACTACTATTTATAAATTTCTTTTATTTATGTACTTATTATTTTATATATCTAGTATTAATTTAAATTACCAATAGGACAATTTCTTAAATATTCTGCCTTATTTTTAAGAATTCTCACAGATTTAAAGAAGATTTCTTCTGGTGGCATAGCACCAGCACTTTCAACATTAAAAATGAAATGATCTCTTTTTCTTCCTAATTTAACTTTACCATTAAATTTTTCGTGTCTTAAAACTTCTCTTGAAACTGTATCTTTTCTTGCATCTTTAATATAAGCTTCACCTTTATCATTTATACCAACAACACCAGATGGGAAACATTTTTGGAAATCTAATGCATCTTTTCCAATAATTGGTTCTTTAATATCAATAACTGGTAAAATTCTGTAAGAAGCGGTTGAAACAGGTGAAAATTTTGCATGATCTGAACCTATACCTAAAATACAATGAACTCTAAGTGAAATTTCTTGACCTGGTCTTAATTTTGCTAGTAAAATATTTGGATCACATGGAACAACCGGATTATTTGCGAAAATTTCAACCTGACGACCTTGAGGTTCAAATTTTAAATGTTTTGCATAAACTTTATGATTTCTATAAAGATTATCAGGATCATTTGAATTTGGTAATGCATTTGGATTTTTTGAACATACAACATCTAATGATAAAACTATAGTATTATCATCTGTAAATTTATTTTTTTCATCTGCTTCTTTATTAATCCATGTAAGTTGATCAGGATCTACCTTTAATGGAACTAAACCAATTCTATGAGCTAGTACTTCATCTTGAATAACTGATGTATTATTAAAAATATAAACATATTCAGCAGCTACTGATGGAACTTCAGCAATCATAATTCTACGAAATGCATTTGCAATAGAAGTATCTAAACCGATAAGATCAAAATTTGCTGTTCTTTCAGAAATATATGAAATATCCAATTTAAAAGATTTTTTGAATTCTTCTAAATTCCATTCAGTTCCAGTTGAATCAGCAGAATATCCTGGAAAATCTGTTGTTGTAGTATTTGTAACTCTATCATGTTCTATTCCAACAATATTAGACATTTTAAAAAATAAAAATTAATGCAAATTTCTGCTCCTAATGAATTGCTATTTAGTAAATAATAATTTCAACAATATAATGATTTAAAACAAATGAAAGATCGGCTTTTAAAAATTAAAAAAAAAAGATCATTATTAATAAATGTTTAATTTTCATGTTACTTACTACAAAGTGAAAAAAAAAAAAAATTTTTGAGAAACAAAAAATTAAAAAATTAAAAAAATAAATAAACAATTACTGGTGTACAGAGTTCCTAAATATCAGCTCTATATATATAAATTCAAATCTCAAAACTATAGAGATCTCAATATATATATAGAGACAGATACTCAGTATGTTTTCAATTAATACAAGTTTATATATCAATTATAAACATTATTAATATTATTGTAAATAACTAACAAAACAATTTTATATAGCACATATGACAGATAAAACACCATCTCCTAATTCAATAATATCAAATGGTCCAGTTATTCCCTTATCAATTACTCCTTCAACTGACAACCCATTAAATTCTGAAATCCCATCTCCTTTAAATCAGAATCATCCGCCAATTATTCCACCTAAGTTGCCGAAAAGAGTTAGTAGTAGAGTGGCAAGTGGTCAATTGAGAAATTCTAGAACTGCTTCTTTAATCATACCTGTTGTTACTACTGATATACAAGATAATGATGATACCCCTGATATTGTAGATTTAAATGTTAATATAAATGATGATAGTGATAATATTAATATTAATAATAATAATAATAATAATAATAATAATAATAATAATAATAATAATAATGATGAGAATAGTCCACCTAATTCTCCAACTCTTCCACCACGTCCTCCAAAGACTCCACAAAGACCTTCTAATTATGAATTTGAACCTCAAATACTCGAACAATATGGTATGAATAGAATTGATGTACCTGAATTTTCTCCTGTTTCTTTTAAAAGCCATAAAACAAGAAATAGTATTGATAATTCAAGTTATAATCCAAATAATGATAACGATAATGATGAGAATGATGAAGGTGAGAATGATGATGATGTTGATGTTGACGAAAATGATACATTAGTTAAAAAAAATGGAAGATATTTGATTCAAAGTCGTAAATATCAAGTTGATTATGTTATTGATATTCTAACAAAATCAAAATTAACTGTTCCAAATAATATATTTTTTGATAAACTTCATTCATCAAATTCTTATATTGAAGTATTAAGTGAAATTAGATCTGGTAGTTATGAAACTGCAAATGTTCCAATATTATATACTTTATTACTTAATTCATTAAAAGTAAAGGAAGATTCATTTAATAATAATATTGAATTAGATGATAAATCTAAACTTAAATTTGATAATATAATAGATGGATTATCATTTTTATTAAGATCAACAAATGAACAAAAACAACAATTTAAAATAGATATTATGAGAATTTATTCTTTGTTTATTCAAACTAATGAAGTAATAACAAAAAATATTGATAATAAAGATAATGATATTAATTTTAATGATGATTATAAAGAAGAATCTTCAAATGAAGATATAATTAATCCAAATGCATTAGTTGCTGCATTTGTTTATAGATGTGCATCTAAAAATATTTTACCACAGGCATTAGTAATTGCATTAATGATTGATATTTTCATTATAAATTCAAATGATAATTCAAAAGAATTTCAATTTTTATTATTAAGATCATTCGAATCAATTGATGCATTAAAATTACTTTCTAAATTTGAAAATAATTCAAATCCAGTGAGTTATATTAATTTTTTAATAAAATCAAATGTATTTTGGTGTAATTTAGTTCATGAATTATTTAAAAATGATGCATCTTCAAAAAATCATATTTTAGGTTTAACAACAGTTTTAAATAATTTAGTTATCTATGGTGTGAATTCACTAGTTGAAGTGATTATAAATTTAAGACATGAGCTTGGAATTTTTGGTTATACATTAGAAAAAATAAATGATTCTGATGAAAAACCATTTGAATATATTAATTGTGATTTAGTTAGATTTCATAGAGAATTTTTAATTTTAAATGATTCAGCGCCTTCACAAATAACTGGTTATACATTAGAAAAATTATCAAAACGTAATCAAGAATTGGAATTTGTTTTAAGTGAAAGAAGGGATGCATATAAAGAATTACTTAATAATTACAAACAATTAAATGAAGAGAAAATGTCAGTTAGTGGATTGATAGAAAAAGTTAAATCTGAAAATGATAATTTACAAGCTATAAAACGTTCCTTAACTGCACAAGTGGATTCATCATTGGGACAGTTTGAAGTTATTAAACAAACAATGGAGAAAAATAAGCGAGTTCAAGAACTTAATGATAGCTTAGCTAAAGAAATTGACCGTTTGACAAAAGAAAATCAGAAACTTCATAAATAATAATCATGTTTGAATTAAAAGGCATATTTTTTTTTACAACATAAATATAATGACATAAGGCCAATCAAATATTATACATTCTTTATAATTTTTATAAGATTTTAAATCGAAATTTTTGAAACATGTAACTGAGAATTATAGTACTATAGCCATCTAATGAAGTGATTTTGGATTGCATTCATAAGGAATAAATTGATGAATTACAATTTTAGTGAAGACTGAACGCTTGTAAACATGGGGCATGAGGCCATTACCTAAAGCTGAGCCGCCGTATCAATCTTATTTGATTTTCTGGCACTTTTTGTAACGTGTGTTCAGCTTTCGCTACGTTTCCCACTTGTGTAGTGTGTGTACTATTTACAGCTTACAGTTGAGAAGCGAGAATGAAAATCAATTTATCTCTTAACATGAAAATTGCCACGTTAGTGTGTTGTTGAAATACCTTTCAACCCGTTATAATTCATAGATTGTTCAGTCTAATAAATCATTTCACCCAATTGCACAAGAAACCAAGTTACCATGTTTTCAAAAACATTTGTGTTACTTGTTTCAGTATTATGTACATTCTTTACATCATGTCAAGCTATTAGTATTGGTAAAGGATTGGTTAGAGTAGATGATCAAAATTATGGATTGTTTCAAAATGATATTCCATTGAATTTAACAGATACAAAATTAAGTATCGGATTTACATTATTATCTGATAAAACGAATTCTGAGTCATTTATTAATCCAAAACAAGTTACAGTTACATTATCTACAGAGAATGTTACATCTGAATTATATTTTTATCCAACTTTAATTGAAGGTAAAGTTTACGAAGCAAATATATTTTTGAAAGACATTTCTAACTATTTTCTTTCACAAGATGAAATTCAAATTTCAGTAATAACTGGTGATGATTCAGATCCTTCATTGAACAATATTTTATTAGCTGGTAAATTATTACCATCTGAAAAATTAAAAACTGATAGGACAACAGATAAACCCTTAAGATTTACTCAATTAGACGAAATACATCATATTTTTAAATTACCACCTAAAAATCTGCCAGGTTTTATTTCAACACAATTTGTTTTCTTATTGCTTATCTTATTCATAGTTCTTTTACTTGCATGGAATTATTTTGAAGCTGCAAATATTAATAATATCAACAAATTCAGTCCATCATCATTTTTATTTTTAACATCCATTTTTATTTTTGAATATGCTTTCTTTGATTATTATCTTGGAACTTCAATATTTACATCGTTATACAGATTTGCATTAATTGGTGTGTTTTCAATTTATTTTGGTTCTAAAGCCTTAAGGGATATGTATGAACTTAGATCAAAAAATCTTCGTTAATAATTCAATTAAGCACAACTATTTATTTTTATATAAGTGTTTATAAAAGATTATAACTAGATTAAAAAAAAAAAAAAAGAAAAAAAATAATCATACAGTACAAACATTAAAACATTAAATAAAATCATTTATATATAAATATTTTACATTTACATTTCAGTAAATGTATTTGCTAACCATCTATAATATTCCCCTTTAAATCCAGTTATATTAGGTAAATACATTCCAATTATAATCTTACCCCCAATTAATCCCATTGGTAAAACACTATATGTTCGGCTATCAACTGAATCGCTTAAATTATCACCAGTAACCCAAACATGACCTTCAGGAACTACTATATACATATCATATGGATCTCTATCATAATTCCCTGAATATTTCCCATTTATTCTAACTTCTTTAAATCTTGCTTCAAAATCTGATTTTTTTTTTAATTCATCAAGTGTATCATTACTACTATTATTATTATTATTGTTATTATTATCATATTTATGATGTAGTTCATCAATACTACCATGGCTTGGATCAATTAGAATAACATCACCAGGCATTCCAGTAACTCGTTTACATACCCAACTGTCAGGTTGTGTTGGTTTCCTAGCAACTATTAAATCACCCATTTTTATACCTTGTCCATTTTTATAATATTTATCGACAACACAAAAATCACCGTTTACTTGTAATGTTGGTAACATACTTGCACCTTCAGTTTGTGAAATTTCATAGCATGATGATGTAAATAAATGTAATCCTGCAATAGATCGTATAGATAATGAACAAATTCTTGTAATATCTTTAAATATCATCTTTTCTTTTAATAATTTAAAAATGAAAACTTTTGTCACTTTGTTAGATTAAATTTCCTTAAGTGCTATAGATTTCAAAAAATGAAAAATTGAAGATAATAAATCTATTATATAATGTATGTAATGTAGTAGATAGATAATTATTCTTATGATTTTATATTATCGCGAGATTAATATTTTCAGTTTACACAGAGAAAAATGCCGTAACATTGACTACCTTATTTGAAAGTTTGTTTGTTATTTTCATTAAAAATTGATTAATTAGGTCGTTAACGTTAAATATAAAATTTAAACATAATAAAAAATAATATAATAGATAATTATAGTATAAGCAAAGTATCACAAGTTTAATCTGTTTAAAATCTCACTCGCTAAAGATTTATATAACCATGTATTACCACTAACCTTTTTAAATTGAATACCATATAATCCAACCAATGGAACTTTAACAATATGTATTTCAAACTTAAGTGGTGTCTTTGAACTCTTTTCCTTATTCTTTTCCGAATCCAAACCTGTTCCTTGTCCAATTGTGGGAGATCTATCCCCATAATTTTGTTGTTCTAATCTACTTGAAACTAGCATATCACTTGCACCATTGGTTTCATCCAATGTTAAACTTTCTGAACTCTCATCTGTACTACGACGTGTAAAATTAGCAGGTGCAGGAGTTGTTGGAATATTAATTTCATTGTTATTTGATGAAACATTGGTGGATAGTGTAAGTTTTTCTCCTTTTCTTGATCCTAAAATACCATTACCCAAAGAAAACTTTCTTCTGTGATCTTTCTTTGATGGAGTCACAACAACTGAACCGTAATTAGAACTTTTATCGGATATTTCATCATTTCCTAATGAATTTTTAGATTTTGTAACAGACGAGTTTTCGCTTAATGTTGGAGTTTTTAAACCATCAATAGCATCAAGATATTCAGAGGTATTATTTAGAGTATTTGCATTATTATCGAAAACTTCATCAATTTTATTTGAATCAAAAATTGACTTAGCTGGAGATTTAGTTGGACTAGATATTGAACTTGTTCTTGTTCTGGTGGAAGATGAAACTTTTCTTTTCGGTGTATCAACAATTGATGGATAATGAACACAAATAAATCCACCTTTAACTTCTACAAACTGAACACCTAACTGAGGTAAAACCGTCATTATATCATATCTAATAATAGGTAATGGTTTAGTTGAAGTAGTTTGAACTGAGAAAAACCCTTTTAAAAATAAAGTTTTCGGATATTCAATTGATGGCATAGAATTTGGCGGAGCTTTTTCAAATTGTTCAATAATTTGTTTATCAGTTAATCTTTTCTTTGGTTTATCATAATCATCTGAAAATGGAATATTATCCATTTCTTCATCAAAGAATCCATCATAGTCATTACCGTTTGAACCAAACTGTGGTAGTGGTGGAGCATTAGAATCAACAGTATAAGTACCAGATTTATTAATATTAAACGAATGTTTTCTGGTATGACCGACAGAATTAGCCCTAGCAGATGGATGGAATTTACGAATAGCTTGAGATTGTTGATTAATTGATGGTTGTTGTTGTTGTTGTAATTGTTGCTGTTGTTGCTGCAATGGATCAGGGTTAAAAATAGATGCAGTATAAGCAGATGTTGCACGTTGATGACGTGGAATATTTCTCCTAATTGATGAAGAATTTTGAATTGATGGAACTTGTAATTGTTGTTTTTCCTTAGATGTAACTTTGACACTACCGATTCTTCTAACATCATCTTTTGAATTTTGCTTTTTACTACTCAATTTTCTCAATAAAGAATTAACGCCATTATCTTCAAGTGGAGAAGGTTGTTGTTGTGGTGGTGGAGTCATTTGTTGTTGGACTAAATTCATTTGGTCAACATTTACTTTCACTGGTTTATTGAAAGAATGTGGGGAATATTCAGAATGTGGTGAAGTATGAGCAGCTTGTGGGAATGGTAATGCGTATGCAGCATTAGGAACTTTAACATTTAATTCTAAATGTTTTGAAGCAGATGATTGGACATTTGTTGATGATAATGGAGGTTTTATTTGTAGCTGTGCATGGTGTGACTGTACCTGTTGTTGTTGCATCTGTTGTTGTTGTTGTTGTTGTGGTTGTTGTGGTTGTATAAAACGATTATGTTGATATTCATGTGGAACGGGTTGAGTTACAATTCTATTTTGAGGTTCATGAACCATATTTGGATGTGGAGAAGTAACATTAAATATTGGATTTTGTTGAATTTGAGGACTCGTTAACGGTAAAATATCATTTGAATTTTTCAATCTTTTTCTTTCTAACATTTCATTAACTAAATAATAAATTGAAATTAATGGATGATAACTTTTAGTAGGATCTAATAAAGTTGGATCATATTTTTCATTTGAATTTTTTAATATCCAATTATTAACACATCTGTTATAATAATTTGAAGTTAAAACTTCGGTTAATTCATTTGATACTTGATCTTCACTTGAACCTAAATTTAAGTTGACAATTTCTAAAATAACATTATGATCTAAAGGTAATTGTAAAGGAGTTCTAATTGGAATATAGTTTGAAACAATTCCGCCATAACCTTTAATCATCCATTTATGATTTAAAACTTCATGAATTGAAGCTCTCTTAGTTACATCAACAACTAACATTCTTTTTAATAAATCAATACATTCATTTGATAAGTGATCAGGATATTCAATATAACCTTTTTTAATTTTTTCATGTAAATTACTAACACTTTTATCATCAAATGGAACTCTACCACAAACTAATACAAATAAAACAACACCAAAAGACCAAATATCAACTTCAGGTCCTTTATAAGGATGAGCAGATAATAATTCAGGAGCGGCAAAATATAATGAACCACAATAAGTTTTTAATAAATGATCATTTGTAAATAAATTTGATAAACCAAAATCAATTATTTTAATTTCACCTTGATTATTAATCATTATATTTTCAATTTTTAAATCTCTATGAACAATATTATTTGAATGACAATATTCTAAAGCAGAACCAATACCACGACAAAATTTTCTTGCTTGAGATTCTTTTAATGATCCATGAGCAACAATATAATCTAACATTTGACCGCCAGAAACATATTCAAATAACATATAATAATGATTTGACATTGCATACATTTCATATAATCTACAAATATAAGGATGATATAATATTTTACCTAAAGCTGCTTCTCTAATTGTTCTTTTATCTCTTGCAACTTCTTTTTCATATTCTTTTTTCCGTTGAGCTAATTCATTAACATCATTTGTTGGAGGATCATGTAAATGTTGTCTTTGCCAAATTTTAGAAGCTCTTGTAACAACTTTAATTGCACAAATTTCGTTAGTTATTCTATGTTTTGCTAATTTAACTTTACCCATTGAACCAGCACCAATTGTTTTAGTAAATTCCCAATCACCTATTGCCTTTCTGTGAAATTGTTGTTGTTGTTGTTGAGATTGTTGTGGTTGTGGTTGTGGTTGTGATTGTTGAGGAGCTAATTGAGAGGCTTGTTCATTGTGCTTACGCATTTGTTGTTGTTGCTGTGGTTGTTGCTGTTGCTGTTGCTGTTGTTGTTGCTGTTGTTGTTGGTGATAATAATTATTTGAATTTATTCGATTTGGAGTTGAAGGATTTTGAGAACTTAAATTATTAGAAGGATTCCTTGAATTTGAAGAATTAAAATCTACACCAGGTAATAAAGTATTTCTATCATTATTGTTTGAAGGTTGTCGTTGATGAGCATTTGGTAATCTTTTTGAAGGAGTCCTTTGATGATTTATATAATCAGGGTTAATTGTATATTCATCACTTAGATTAGTTGCATTTGATGCATTCCTTAACATCCGAGGAGTTGCTGGTGCAGCATTCTGAGTTCTAACCTTCTGTACATTTAACTGAGATTGATGAGACTGAACATCAGTATAATAATCAGAATTATTATTAGAATTGTTAGAATTATTATTAAAATTTGATGACATAATAATAAATTAATAAATTAAGATTGTGTACAATGATTAAAATTGAATGGATAGTAATAATATTATAAGTAGTTTAATGCTAAATTATTCAATAATCTAATAAAATAAAATTTATCAATTTGTATTGTATAATATTATATTATATTAAATTTAATTGGATGAATTGAATTGAATTAAACTAAAGAAATTAAATTAGGTATTTAAAAATAAAAAAAAATGGGGATATTTGTTAATAATAAAATATTATTAATAATCTATGAATGTATAAATAGTAAATATGCCAAATTGTAAAATAATAGGAAGTTTATTGGAATATGCTAATGAATCAATATTTTTCAATTGTATCAATTGTAAGAAACATTGTTTAATTAAATCTTAAGCAATTACCTATCGGTTACTGTAAGATATCCTTTTTAGTTTATTAAATCCTATTTTCCAATTACGTTTCTGCGTATATAATAATAATATGTAATATGTAATATTGTCAAATACTGCGCGAAATGCTTTATAATTTTATTTAGGTTTTAACTGATGTAGTTAGCTATTATCGTTCTTTGTGTTTAGAGATGGGGGAGGAGTGGGAAAAGATCGTGGAGGGCAATTTGTTAATTTTTTCATTTTTTTTTAATTTTCCTTTTTTATACATTTTCAAAACCATCAGTACACCAACTATAAAGGTCGATCGACGGTTTTTTTTTTTTTTTTTTCAATTTGAAAATTAATCCTGCAAAAAAAAAAAAAGAGTTAAGTTACTCGGGATAATTAATTTATTACTAAGGTAGTCTGAAATTATATTTAACCCTTTCCGCTGAGCCTCTCTGGTACAAAAAACGCTGGACTAATGGAAATCTTGCATTTCTGCTTTACTCTGGACAGATGGAGTTAATTATGACTGATCGTTATCAGATTTTAAAATTGTATTACCGATTTGTTGTTATATATATATATATATATATATATATATATATTATATATGCCTATAAATTTCGTAATACTAGTTTCTAAATGAACTTTTAGCAATATAATGTAACTAGGAAAAATAAAAATTATAAAAATCTTGATTGTAATTCGTTATATAAATAAAATTTAAAGAGAAATGTTGGTCTCTCCCAAATAAAACAGCTCGATGGACATTTACGTTTTTTACACCCCCCAACAACAGCTAAAAACTAAAACCGTCGGACTGTGCCACATATTAATGGTTAATAATTTAAACTAAATTGAGAAACTCTTAGCGTTTTTAGTAATATTTGTGGCGCATATCAAAATACGGGCCGTTATAACTGTTTATAATGAAAAATTAAGATGTTGAAAATTTCCGTCAGAGCGTGTATTATATCTTTTAACGTGATTGATGTAATATAATAAGTAATTTTTTATTGAGATAGGTTTAATTAGGTGAGTAGTTTTCAATGTTCATTGGTGATATATCTCTTGATTGATAATTGTATTTCTTTTCTTCATTAGATTAGCTTAGTTTTTCTTACTTTGTCTTGTCCCTTTTTTGCTAGTTATTGGTTAATTTCTTTTCTTTCTTTCTGCCTTTAATTCTTTGAGTATTACATATTTCTTGATTGAATTGAATTGAATTGAATTGAAATAATTAAATTAAATTAAATTCAAGTTTTTGAATCAAAAGCACCATCAATTAAATTTTTTATATTTATTAATTAATCAATTCAGTATTAAATTATTTTTAACTCATAATCATCATGACTAATACACATTCTGTTGTTCATGAAGCAAATGGTGTTATTGCAAGACCAACCCCACAACCTTTCTTCGACAAACAACCAACAAAATCTTTATCTTCAAAAGAAGAATATGATCAAATGTATAAACAATCAATTGAAGATCCTGAAAGTTTTTTTGGTCCAATGGCAAAAAAATTTTTATCTTGGGATAGAGATTTTGATATTGTTAAATCTGGTTCATTAGAAAATGGTGATGCTGCTTGGTTCCTTGGTGGTAAATTAAATGCTTGCTATAATTGTGTTGATAGACATGCATTTGATAATCCTGATAAAGTTGCAATTATTTTTGAAGCTGATGATGAAAATGAATCAAGATCAATTACTTTTGGTGAATTATTAAGAGAAGTTTGTCAAGTTGCCGGTGTTCTTAAATCTTGGGGTATTCAAAAGGGTGATACTGTTGCAATTTATTTACCGATGACACCTGAAGCAATTATTGCAATGTTAGCTTGTGCAAGAATAGGTGCAGTTCATTCTGTTATTTTTGCTGGTTTTTCTGCTGGTTCAATTAAAGAGAGAGTAACTGATGCTTCTTCAAAAGTTTTAATTACAACTGATGAAGGTAAAAGAGGTGGTAAAGTTATTAAAAATAAAACAATTGTTGATGAAGCTTTAAAAGAATGTCCATCAATTGAAAAAGTTTTAGTTTATAAAAGAACTGGTAACCCTGCAATTCCGATGGTTGAAGGTAGAGATTATTATTGGCAAGATGTTGCACCTGAATTTAGAGGCTACACTCCACCCGTTTCCGTTGATTCAGAAGATCCTTTATTTATGTTATATACTTCTGGTTCAACTGGTGCTCCAAAAGGTGTTGTTCATTGTACTGGTGGTTACCTTTTAGGTGCTGCAATGACAACTAGATATGTTTTTGATTTACAAGAACAAGATGTTTTATTCACTGCTGGTGATGTTGGATGGATTACAGGTCATTCTTATGCTTTATATGGTCCTTTAGCTTTAGGTACAACAACAATTATTTTTGAAGGTACTCCAGCTTATCCAAACTTTGGTAGATTTTGGAGAATTATTGAAAAAAATAAAGCAACACACTTCTATGTTGCTCCAACTGCTTTAAGAATGTTAAAAAAATCTGGTGAAGATGAAATTTCTAAATATGATTTATCTTCTTTAAGAACTTTAGGTTCTGTAGGCGAACCAATTGCTTCTGAAATTTGGCAATGGTATGATGAAAAAATTGGACATGGTTGTTGTCATATTTCTGATACTTACTGGCAAACTGAATCTGGTTCTCATTTAATTGCACCATTAGCAGGTGCCGTTCCAACTAAACCAGGTGCTGCAACCGTGCCATTTTTTGGTATTGATGCTGCTATTATTGATCCAACTACTGGTAAAGTTTTAGAAGGTAATGATGTCGAAGGTGTTTTAGCAGTTAAAAGTACTTGGCCATCAATGGCAAGAACCGTTTATAAAAATCATAAGAGATTCTTAGAAACTTACTTAAAACCATATCCAGGTTATTATTTCACAGGTGATGGTGCAGGTAGAGATCATGATGGTTATTACTGGATTAGAGGTAGAGTTGATGATGTTGTTAATGTTTCAGGTCATAGATTATCAACTGCTGAAATTGAAGCTGTCTTATTGGAAGATTCTACTAGAGTTAGTGAAGCAGCAGTTGTTGGTATTAATGACGATATTACAGGTCAAGCAGTTATTGCTTTCGTTCAATTAAAAGATAATTCATTAGTTAGTAATGATGATGAATTACTTAAATTAAGACAAGACTTAAGAATGAGTATTAGAGCAACAATTGGTCCATTTGCAGCTCCAAAGACTATTATTATTGTTGATGAAGTTCCAAAGACTAGATCTGGCAAAATTGTTAGAAGAGTTTTAAGAAAAATTGTTTGTGGTGAAGCTAAAGCTTTAGGTGATCAAAGTACCTTATCTAACCCAGAATGTATTCAACCAATTGTTGTTGCAGTCGAAAAGCAATTCGGTGTTAAAAATTAAACTTCAATTTAATTAGATATATTTATACATACCATTTATTCCGTTTTTTACTTTAGTTTCTAGGGGAAAAGAAAAAAAAATAGATCTGGATCTACATTTATTTACATTTCAGTTTTAATCTTTCATTTTTCTTTTTTTTTTCTTGTGTTTTCTTATTTTTCCTTAATTTCTTATTTAATCCCTTATTAATCTATACACATATAAATGAGCTATTTTATACTTCTAGATCAGTTTTACCCTAAACTTTCTATTTTCGCATATTCATGTATTAAATTATTAAAATCCCATTTGATATCATTTGTCCTTATCTGTATTCTGTTTTATACGTTCTTTTTCATCAAATGGATTTATATGTATATTATATGGTTGGCCCTTTTGTTTGCAAGTAATTTTCTTATTCTTCATTAACTTAATCCGATATGCGTCAATTAACTTATCAATTTCATCATCATCTAAATCAGATTGTTCCTCCTCCAATTTATCTCTGTATTCCATAACTTTAATTTCTATTTCTTTTTTTATCTGATGATCATGAATATCTTTGTCTAATGGTAAACTTGAAATCTTTTTTAGTTTTTCAATCTTTTCATTTTTCTTTTCATTTAACTGTCTTTTATAAAAATGCTTACCCTTTGTTTCTTGATTTTCTCTTGTTTTTATGTTACCTAAATTTCGTTGTATAAACCCCGAAGTTCCTGATCCTTTTGCGGATGATAATCCAACACCATTGTAAGACATGTCTGCTTTGTTCCTGTCGTGTGTTGTGTATTAATAAAGGAAACAAGATAATAAACACATTTTAAAAGAACTTAAGTAGAAACCAAAAAAAATTAGATAGCTTCATGCTTCATGCGTCAAGATCGCACATAAATTTTATAAACTTAAAATGAACTAATTTTCATCCTACTTATCGTGTGTATATTAACTGTTCAAGCAAATGATCAGCATATTATTCAATGACACAGCAAACACTAAGCCGGTTTTTTTCTGTCCAAAAAACAAAAAAAGCACCACCGAAAAATGAATCAATAACAGATAGTCCAATTGAGATCAAAACAGAAGATAACAGGGCGAACAAACTCAAATCCTTTGCATATTCGAAATATAGTCCTACTGATCCTGAACCCAAAATAAAATCCGAGATAAAGAAAAAACGACAATTAGATGATGTCAATGAATCAAATAAGTTAAAAAAGTGTAAAAACTTAACTGATTTTGAACAACAGATTTTAAATTTCAAATTAAATCATATGGATAAATTATTACTCATTCAAAGTGGATATAGATATAAGTTTTTTGGGGAAGATGCAATTATTGCTTCTAAATTATTGAATATCAAATTGACCGATGGCAAAGAGTCATTTGACTTGAACCATCCATCTAAAGATGATCATCTATATTCAACTTTTGCACAAGCATCAATACCCATTGAAAGATTATTGGTGCATGTTAGAAGATTAGTTGTGAAAGGTTATAAAGTTGGAGTCGTCGATCAGATTGAAACTGCGGCAATACGATCAGAAACAAAATCCAAAAGCAGAGTGTTTGACCGACATTTGTCTCATGTTTATTCCTCTGGTACTTTTATAAATGATGAAGACTTGGAAAAAAATGTCACAGGTAAATCAATTTTATTTATTTCTGAATCAGTGGATGGAAAATTTTCAATTATTTCAGTAAACGTTTATGTTACAGAAATTGTATATGATCAATTCATGGATGATTTTACTCGAATCAATTTAGAATCAAGGTTTCATCATTTAGAACCAATTGAAATTATAACGTTAGGGAATGTATCTCATGGGACTCGAACATGTATTGAGAATTTTATTAAATTTAATGATAGCAACACAAGTAATATTAAACATATTGAATTAGAAATGGCAAAAAAACCATACAATGAGTTATTATCAGAAATAAAAGAGTATGAAGACATAAAAGATGATGTTTTCACATTTTTATCAAATTTGGATTATCCATTATTACATGTTTTTAAAAACACATATGAATATTTGAAAGAATATAATTTAACAGCTGTTTTTGCCTTTATAGAAAATTATAAAGATTTTGCAAGAATAAATAAGAATACAATTTTAAATGCAAATGTTTTAAAAGGTCTTGAAATATTCAATAATACGACGGATGACTCTGAAAAGGGTTCTTTATTTGAGCTTATTGATAATACAAGTACTAAATTTGGTCAGCGATTACTAAAACATTGGTTGGGTAGACCATTAATTGATAAAGTTGTGATTGTTGAACGTCAAGATGCAGTTGAATCACTTATAAATAAAATGAATTCATTTCAAATTGAGAAGGTTAAAAACCTTTTGAAAGGGTGTCCAGATTTAGAATTAATTTTAGCAAGAATTCATTACGGTAGATCTAATAGAAAAGAAGTTTACTTATTTTTGAAGAAAGTTAATGAAATTTTAAACGTTTTTAAAAATATACGAGATGAACTAATATCTATTGATGTTTTAAATTCCAATTTACTTTATACCTTTTTCAAACAGTTAAAAGAATTATCAGAAAATGGATTGGTTGAACTTCAGGACTATTTATCAATGATATACTCTCCTTCTGCAATCGATTCAAAGTCCCCTGATCATATAACTACGTATTTTAACACCAATTTTTATAATTATAAAGAAATTCAAGATGAGATGGATCAAATTTACAAGATCAATGAAATGATGGATATAGAATTAGATGAATTAAAAAAAATTACAAAGAATAAAGATTTACAATTTGTTAAAGTAAATAATGAACCGTATTTAATTCAGATTAGAAAATCTAACATTAAAAATGTCCCTGAAGATTGGATACGTATAAATGCCACATTAAATTGTGCAAGGTACAGATCACCTGAAGTTATAAGACTTTATAAGAAATTGCAATATCATGAAGATATTTTAAAAAATGTATGCAATGAACAGTTTCATAATTTTACTCAGAAGATAAGTTCACATCATTCTCAAATTATTAAATTGATAAAACATATTGCATCCTTTGATGCATTATTATCGCTGGCATTAGCATCTATAAACAATAATTTTAATAAGCCAAAAATAGTAGATTTCCCAACTATTCAAATCAAAAATTCAAGAAATCCAATTTCTGAGAAATTATTGAAAGAAAAACCCACATTTCAACAATTGAACTCCACTGTTTCCTCTTCATATTCAAAACACAGTAATCCATTATCATATATTGAAAACGATTTTTTCATGCAAAAAGATAAAGCTGGAGATTCGAGGATTGCTTTAATAACAGGTCCTAATATGGGAGGTAAATCATCATTTATGAGACAAATTGGATTAATAATAATATTGTCGCAAACTGGATGTTTTGCGCCCTGTGATGAAGGCTCTATTATTGGTGTATTTGAAAATATTTGTATTAGATTAGGATCCAATGATGCTATTTTTTCTGGTAAATCAACATTTCAAGTTGAATTGACAGAATGCTATAACATTTTAGAAGCATGTTCAAATAATACATCAGAATCAGCTTCAGCACAAGGAAATAGAAATGGTAACAGTTTAATTTTGATGGATGAATTAGGTAGAGGTACATCAACAATTGATGGTTGTAGTATTGCATGGTCTGTACTTGATTTCCTCACTAATGAAATGTCTGACAATGTATTATGCTTATTTGTTACACATTTTAAAGAACTTGAAGTTTTTGAAAACTTAAGTAATGGAGTTGTCAAAAACTATCATCTTGGCTATAAGGTTATCCAAAATGGAAATGATAGTGATATTTTATTCACTTATAAAATAACACCTGGGTATAGTTCAGGATCTTATGGTGTTCATTGTGCAAAGATTGCAGGATTGCCGAGAGAAATTATTACTAAAGCCAATCAAGTTTCTGATGTCGCAGAATCGAAACAGTTAGAAAAGAGGTTTTACCAGCTTATCAATCAAGTGAATAATAAAGATATTCAAAAGCTGTATGACTCAATTGATCTTATTTAGACATGCCCTAATGGAATCTTATTTATTTATTATATAAAGTTTGATTATCCAAATTTTATGTATATTTTTTATAAACTGTAATTTACATTTTTAAGAACTTTCTACCTATACTTTCGGAACCAGTAGATTGAAGGGTATAAGTTATATCACCTAAATCAGTACCATCAAATTTCATTATTTGCGAATCATCATCATGAATTATGCTTATTGAATTGAAATCTTTAAATGGATCAGTATCACCGGTAATTACAGTAGAAGTACTTGTTTTTCTTTTACTTCTCAACGTACCCATTGAGGAAGTGGTGCTAGCTTTGTTAATTTTGTTTGAATTTGCAGGAACTTTTTTCTTATGATTGATAACTGGTATCATTGGTGGTTTCTGATTTCTAAGTAATGCCCATTGTGTATTTTTAAAAAAGAGATGAGATTTTATTTCAGATGCTCCAGAATGCGAACCAAGTCTTTTGGTTTCATCTTTAATTAAAAGTTTTTTAATTAAATTTTTACAATTATTTGAAATCTGATTATAATCTGGGTATTGAACTTCATTTTTGAGAATATTTGAAAATGTTTGATTTCTAGTTGACCCTTTAAACGGTGTAATTCCGAATAACATTTCATAAATGAAAATACCTAAAGTCCACCAATCTACTGCTGACGTATGACCTTTACCCCAAATAACTTCAGGAGCAATATATTCTTCTGTACCCACAAATGAATTTGTACGAAATCCATTTATACATGCATTTGTATCAAGTTGAGGTAAACTGGTTGATGATTTTGTACTTGAAATAAATGCTGGATTAGCTGCATTACTTGATCTTTTTGATAAATCAAAATCACTTAACATAATATGACCTGATTGGTGCAACAAAATATTTTCTGGTTTTAAATCTCTATAAATAAAACCCATCAGATGAAGATATTCAAGTGCCGCAGTGACTTCAGCAGCATAAAATTTAGCATCATTTTCTGAAATACATTTCATACGACGAGTTTGAAGTGCCCTGAAAAATTCGCCTCCCATACAATATTCCATACATAAATAAAGATGATCTTCAGATTGAAATGAATGATAAAGTGAGACAATAAATGGATGATTTGCCGTTGCTAAAATTCCTTGTTCGGCTAAAACTCTTTTTATTTTTTTACGTTCAATCATTTCTCTTTTATTTAATATTTTCATTGCATATAATCTTTTAGTTTCCTTTTCCCTGACCAAATAAACTTTACCAACGTCACCTTTACCCAGTAATTTTAATTTTTCAAAAGATTGAGGTCCGACTTGAACATCGGTTACTCTTATTGAATTACTTGCATAATTTCTTGTGTGTGATGTTGTACTTTTAGAAATTTTAATTTCACCAATATGATTAGTCAAAACGTCAACCTTTGAGGATGTATCAAGAGTATCATTATTAACAATCGTTGCATGACTACTTTCTGTAAATTGTCTTAAGCTTAAAGGAGCGGAAGCAACTTTTCTTAATCTTTTTTGTAGGAAACCTTTTGGTTCTGTGGTTTTCAAAGGTTTAAGTTCATCTCTTACTTCATCGTTCTCTTCAGTCTCAACTTTTTTATCATTGGTTACCCTCTGCGGAGAACTTAGAATAGTATTATCAACATTTAAGTTCCCATTTCCATTTTCGTTTTCAATTTCATTTTCGTTATAATCAAGAGGATAAGGTTGTTCAGACAAATCAAATTCTTCAATTGTATCATCTATTTTATTTTCATTATTTATAGTAATTTTGTCATGTGTTTGCTTTGAAGATGGACTTGAAGGTGCTCTCATCCTCCTTATTTTTTGCATAATAGTTGTTGGATGATCTTCATAATCATCATCTCCATTTTGTGCATTTGGTGGTTGTAAAAGATGATTATTATAGCCAATTGTATGACCATTTGTTAAAGGATTTGTTATTGCATTAGATGATGATATATTACTTTCATCTGGATATAAAGGAGGAGAGTCCTCATGTGCACTAAATTTAAATAAATTTTTTATTTTGGTTAATCTTCTTGGCCTTGTGAAATCATCATGGACCTCCTCATTTTGTAATTCTTTAATATCTTTGTTGTCTTTATTGTTTGTTTGATTTGGCATAAAAGAAAAGAACTCATCATTTTTACCATCTGAAGCAAAAGATGTACTTACAGTAGTTGAAGGTGTCTCGCGTTCATGGGTCTCTTTAGTTACTGGAGGGGTTTGTAAATAAGGATCAATGTCATCAATAATTTTAATGGTTGGATGTGAATTATCTGTGTTGTTTGAATCTGTTCTTGAAGTTGTAGTATCTGTCATAAATGGTTCATTGCCATTGTTAAGACCGCTATTGTTATTATTATTATTATCAGAAACAAATTGGAAAAGTCTACCAATTGAAAGTTTCCTAGAATTTGACCTAGATCTTGATTTTTGCTTTAAACCGGGCGGTTGATTAAAAACCAGATCTGTAAGTTCATCGGTTTGATTTTGGTTTGAAATACCTTTATTTTGATGCTGTATTTGTTGATTTTTTGGTGATTCTGGTGGTGTTGAAGAAGGGAATGCTATTTTTTCGGAAGTTGAAGTGACTGTCGAATTGCTTTGTTGATATCTACCATTCGACATATTTATATTAATATATTAGCAAATGAAAAAAAATGAATATGTGCTTATTTAAAATTGAGCATGTAAGAAATTTGAAATTATATGACCAAATAATGCTATAAAATTAAAGGAGATTATAATTCTTTAGTTGTTAATTGCACTTTCAGTATCCTTCGATATAAAATGTGTCCTGATTATTGCTAAATCTGATGTAAAAATGATTCTTTTTTAATCTATAAATACGGAATAAAGTGATTAATGTGGATTCCACAATGGGGTTCTTATTTGGGATGGAAACTGATGTTTTTTAACCACAAGAGAATTGTAAAGACAAGCTTTATAAATGTTGATGGTATTCTGAAAGATTATATCATGCTTGGCGATGAGGATAAATCAGCAATCCATATTTTTATTTTCACAATTAAATTAAATTAATTAATTAATTATTTTATTTTCGCAACAAAGCAAATTTAAGTTAATTGTAAATCCGGACTTGCTATGGTGTACCTGCAGAGAGAGTGAGAAAAAGGAAATTAAAATTCATTCACTGGGCAACGAGGCTTGTGACGGAAAAAGATGCTGGGGATTTCTACAAAAATGCGTTGGATTGTTTGAGCGATGCCCAGTGGAATGTAACAAAAAATCCAGCAACGTTTACTGGGAAAATTAGCTTATTGTTTATTTATTATTTAGTGCTTAGTATTTATTAAGTTATACAAAAGATATTCTATTTGGCAAGATGTGGAGGAAGAAGAAAACTGGCAATAGAATTCTTGATGTAATATATATGTTTGCAATTTCCACAAACCATTTGACCTTCAACTATTTGAGTTTCCATAAGTAAAGAATGTAAATCTTTTAATAAAACTTCATTTTGATCGATATCAATTGGTTTTTGTAATGGTAATGCAGTATTACCAAGATCAGCTGCAACTTTAATTAATGCATCCCAATCAAGTCTTTCAAGCATCGATATTATAAAATCTGGATCAAATTCTTGTTCTTCCAATTGAAGTTTGCACTCTTCAAATTTAAGTGGGAAAGAGTTTTCAGCACCATCACAGCTTTTCACAGCACACCTCACAAAATTAGTTGTTAAAAATTTCATTATTATTATTGAATAAGTAGAACTGTAAACACTTTATTTGGTTAGGAAAAGGTTCAAATTAAAAATTAAAAATTAAAAATTAAAAAGTAATTGAATAAATAATCCTAAAAATGAATTAAAACGAACCAAAATTTCAAAATTTTAAAATTTTTCTTGAAATTTTGATTTTCTCATTTACTCACATTTTTAAGATTTTTTAATTTACTGTTTTATCTTTAAAATTCAATTTTATTTATCTAAATACAATAAATAAGTAGAAAAATATTATTAGAAAAGTATATATATATAAGCCCCAAATATTCCTTAAGTAAAAATTAAGAATAAAATATAAGTAATAAAATTATTGATGATCAAGCCCTGGAAATCAATTTTTTCATTCTTGTCTCTAAAAGAAATGCTTCTTTATCCTTATTCAATCCTCGTAAAGCAGTAATTAAACCGTAACGTAATTGTCCATCTTGCATTTTATTGCAAACTGAAGGACTATTAAAACCAAAATTGAATAAAATATTGAATGATTTTTTGGATTGGTTGGTTATTGCAAACAGTTGAACTAATTGTGCAAATCTTTCAAAACTTTTAACATAATCTTTCAACCAGATTGATGATCCCATCAGCTTATAAGTTGGAACTATTTCTAAGGTTTTATTTTTCACATTTAAATGTTTTTTATTGGACTTAGATGATTTAACAATCTTACTCAATTCATAATTGAATATTATTTTTTGTTTAATATTTAAAATATTTATCTCTCGTTGATCATGCACTGATAATAAACGTCGAAATAATGAATTTTCATATTCATGTAATTTAAGATTATGTAATTGATCAAAAATTTTCATAATTGTATTATTGAATAATTCTTTATTATCTTTTTTCAATTTTATTCGACCGACTAAACTATCTGTAATTCTTTCAATCTTAAGATAATACTCATCATTAGAAATAGAATTATGTTTCAATGCGTTATATGCCTTATCAAGTTGCAATAAGTACATCTGAAATCCATCATCATTTTTTGATGCTGGTTGAGATAATCTTGGTGGATTTTCAATTTCTTCTTCCTTTAAATTTTCAATAGCAGTTGTAATATAATTAATTGGTTGTTGTGAAGATGTTGATGATTTTGATGGTTCGTTTTGAAGATATAAATCAATCAGTTTATTTTTCTCAGTTTCTAAAATATCTAAAAAGTTGAAATTTTTAATAACTAAACCATGATTACTTTGAACTGTGGCGAAAGATGACTCAGTTAATGTATCATCACGAGTAACTTCAACTTTCGTTGTGTACATTTGAATAATTGGTGGTAATAACATAAAAAATGCTAGATGTGAGGTATAGGAATAAAGTTTTAGTTCGTCATACACATTCCATTTGTTTGAAAAATTAGATACTTTAGGTCTTTTAGAATGCATATGAAAAAATCGCTTATATTGATAATTCTGTGATTTTTGTTTAAAAGGATTGGAATATTTTATTGGATTTATAAAAGACTGTGCATTGGTAAAGCCCCGTGGTATACGGAACATCTTCCCAACAAACGACATTGTGTGTTTATCTGAAGTTCTTGTCGAAACTAAGCTTAATATTAAAATTCCAATTTTTTAAAGTACAAGACAGAAATCTAGAAGAATTTAAGGTTAAACAATCAAAAATCATCTCATATCTCGCAACTAGAAAAAGATGACACGCATTGACCAATGAGAGACGAGATTCAAAATATATTACGTAATCTCTCACAAAAATTATATTTATTCAGAAATAAGACTATATTTAACAGAGTACTATAAGAGATTTAAACAGATAGATAGATAACCAGTTTTTTTTAAAGCTGAAAAGTCAATAAATGAACGTTCGTTTAACATTGGACAGTTAAGAATTTTTTGTTTGATGGATACTAATTTTCAATGTTTATTAATACGAACTAATTAAGCTTTAGAGTTAAAGTATGGTAAAAAACCTAAGGTCGATCGGCGCAATAAATTTTAATTATAATAGGAATCTACATGAAATTTTAGTTTCAGATCATTCCTAAATTTAGATAAGCATAAGGAGATAATTGTCAAACGAGTTAAATTCATCAAGTAAAATAAATAATGGTGCAACATTTATATTTAACAGCTGAACTGATCAATGTCACTGATTTAAAACCCCAAGATTCACTTCAAAAACCATTTGAATATAACTTTAAAATTCAATGCACAAAATGTCGTGAAGAACACGATAAACCAGTTACTATTAATTTATACGAAAAATATGATATCGAAGGTTCTCGTGGTGAAGCTAGTTTTGTAGGAGCATGTTCTTTTTGTAAATCTAAATCAAATATTAGTATTCAATTACCAAAAAATTTTGAAGGATATAAACAAGAACATAGTGGGACAGCAATAAAAATGCTAGAAATTGATT
>JAMAJE010000216.1:0-30501 GCA_023629255.1 Pichia sp. PB3310
TTTGAAAGGAAAAAAAATTAAATTAAAATTGGGTTTGATAAGTATAATCAACAAAAAAATACAATGGGTTTTTTTTTCTTTTTTAGTTGTTTCTTATGTTTTAATATTATCATCAGTAATATTATTGTCTTTTTCTTTTGAAAAAAACATTTTTGAAAAAATTATTGTTGAAAAAAAATTCTTTTATCATTATTATTATTATTATTATTATTATTATTAAATTTAAAATTATTGAAGCCAAGCGAATTGAATTGAATGGGATTAATTAATTAATTAATCATGGATAAAGAGTATCATCGCCATCATTAGTTAAAGCAGAAGAAGCAGGTTTATTTTCCTTTGCATTTGCATCTTTAACAGGAGTGAATGATAAATAATTTGCATTAGTTGTGTTATCAGTATTTGCAGCAGCTCCTGTAGTACCAGCAGCGGTGTTATCAATTAATTGATCAGATTGAGGTGGGTTATTTTTTTTAAACCAATTAAAATGATGTTTTTCTTCAGCATCATTTGCATCTCTTTTATATCTCCAAATATATTTTTCACCTTGACTCCAATCAGATAAAGATAAAGCAAGGAAAACAATATTAAATAATAATAAAAAGACAGAAACCCAAGCAACAGCCAGTGATTTTGAACCTAATTTAGCAGGAATTCCTGCATCTTTAAAATGGGATTTACCTTTTGAATAAGAAGCAGTCGTAAGTGAAACACCAACAATAACTAAAATTGTTGCAACTGAATAAAGAGTCCAAAATATTGCTTTTAAAGCTACATTTTGATAAAATTTTCTAAACAACATTGCAAAAAATGGAAACCAAGAAAAGAATACAAATGCTGTACCAACAAGTGTAAAACCATAACCAACTCTACTTGTATAATAATAATAATTACTATTATTAATAAATGCTTGAGGTAAATTTTCATCGGAATTGAAATTTCTTGATGGAGAAAATGGATAAGCAGCAGCTGCATGAGTACAATCTTTATTTCTACCATTTACAACAGAACATAAACCATAACTTGTCCATCTGCACATATTAGATACAGGAGCACCAGGGAAATGAGAACAATCAGTTTGAAGCCAATACAGTTTAGCAAGTACTGATGTTTGTGTACCACCTGTAAGAAGTGTTAATAACAACGTAAGGACAGTTCCAAGTATGAACAAAGTTGCAAAAAAAATTGTAATGAATCGAATGAAGTTCATTGAGTATATTGTTTTTGGAAATTTGTATCGATTGTAGTAAAACTATTATATTAAATAAAGTTAGATTGTTATATTCTATTATATTATATTATATTAAGTTAAAATGTAATTGAAAATGAATCAAGTATTTATTTATTAATACAGTTTTATTTTTTATTTTTGTTTTTCTGATTTTATGCCAATCTGAAAGAAGAGAGTGAATGCTTTAAAAAGAATAAAAAGAATATTCAATCAAAGAAATAGCAAATGAAATGAAGCAATAAAAAAACATAAAATAAAATAAAGTACAATAAAATAAAATATATATGACACCCAGCCCATTTAATGAATGATTATGATATTATAATTACTTTTTTAGTAAATATTAAATTACTTAATTAGTACATATATAAATAAATAAATATATAATAACTGAATAAGTACTAGAACAGAATATTATTATATATATTGCTTAGTATGTAAGTATAAATCATAATAATAATAAACATGTGTCACACACAAACATAACTTATATAACATTATCAAATCAGCAGATGCATTTTTTATTTTTTTATTTTTTTTTATTTTTTTATTTTTTTATTTTTTTATTTTTTTATTTTATTTACTATTATTTTATTGTATTGTGTATTGTTGTATATTAATTATTCTATTATCCATTGTATTATTATATGCGTGATCTTTCTATTGTAGATCCTATCATTGCTTTTTCATGCTATATATATATAATTATACTGGCTATTTACACGAGATATTTTCACAGTACGTCCCATTTAACTATTTCTCTTCCATTATCTTCTAACCATTTATTACATTCTAGAAAATGTCCTTGAGTAAAAAATCCCTGTCCCCTATATGCACTTAATGGTGATGGATGAACTCCATATAAAAAACAATTTTTATTCTTATTAATGCCATTATCAAATTCTCTAGCTAATTTTTCAGCTGGTTTACCCCATGCAATTATAACAATACCTTGACCTTTTTCTAATAAAATTTTTAATACTTGTCTAGTAAATTTTTCCCAACCTTTTTTAGCATGTGAATTTGCTTGATGTGCTCTAACTGTTAATACAGTATTAAGTAATAAAACTCCTTGTTTTGCCCATAATGTTAAATCTCCTTGATTTGGTGTTTTAAAATTTGGATAATCAACTGTTACACCTTTAAAAATATTAACTAATGAAGGTGGTGGTTTAGTTTTAGGATCTTTAACTGAAAATGCAAGTCCATGTGCTTGTTTATAATTATGATATGGATCTTGTCCAATTATAAGTACTTTAACATCTTTTATCGGTGTAAGTCTTGTCCATGAATAAATATCAATTTGTGGCGGAAAAATTGTGGTGCCTGATTTCCATTCAGTTAAAAGAAATCGTTTAAGATCAAGAAAATATTCTTTTGTAAATTCATCTTTAAGGGCTTCAAACCAAGAATCTTCCATCGTATCAATTTCAAGTTGTAACAGTTGACATTGTTCTGGAGTCAGTTTTTTAACATATTCATCCTTGAATGATTTTTTTTCATTTATTAAAGATTTAGTTTTAAATGAGCTTTTTATCTCTGTTTCTGTCTTCGTCGTTTTAATTTCTTCAATAATTTTGGTCTTTTTATTACTAAAAAAATCTGTAATATCTCTAGGTCTTTTCTTATCCGATGTCATAACTAATTAAATAATTTAATATTATTATTTTTGTACAAAAAAGACTTTATTTATTCATCAAATTTAAGATTATATCATTAATTCTTAAATACATGCAATTGATTTATAAGGATCTTCTTTGACAATTTATTTTTTTATTTATTTTTATTTTTATTTTTATTTATTTATTATCATTTTTATTAACATAAATTGTTTTTGCCATTCGCTCTTTTGTATATTTTATAATGTACTGATCTTAATCATTTAATACTTGTATTAATAATGGCGAAACTAAAATTAAAATCAAACTACTGGCGTCTTTTACGGCATCCAAATTTCATGTCTTCAGATAGTAAAAAAAATTATCAATTTAATGAACTGAAAAACTTAAGAAACGCCTTTAATTCTCAAAAGAATGATAAGGATAATGATAGTATTAATGATAATAATAAAGATAATAATTTAAAAAGATCAAATAGTCAAATATTTGATAATAATGATATAAACGATCATGATCATACTGAAATCATTTCTAATTCATTAAAAAATAGACGCAAAAGTAGTTGGGCATTTTGGAAAAATGAAAACGATGAAATTGTTGAGCCATCATCCTCTTTAAAGAATAATGATAATGATGTTAATATGGAGGCTCAACCTCCAATTGATGAAAATAATAATACTAATAATGCTGCTAATAACAATAATGAAATGGTAAAAGATAACTCAACCTGGGCGTTTTGGTCAACATCAAACAAATCAAATAATCCAAAAATAATTCCTGATGTCGTTAAATCAAATGTTAGTGATTTAGATGAAGATGCCAAAAATTTAAAGATAGCTACTTCAAAAAATATAATTATACCGAATTTTGAAGATACATTACCAATTAATACATCTTTTAATATAATTTATAATAATTTTAAAAAATTTAAAAGATCATTTTTAGGTTACAATGATATAAAAGATTCAAATTTGTTTAGAAAATTAGAACCAACAGATTTTAAAAGAGTTTTAATTATTGGAGTTCATGGTTTTTTCCCAACAAAAATGATCAGACCTTTAATCGGTGAACCAACTGGTACTTCAATGAAATTTGCCCAAGTTGGAGAAGCTGCTATTTTAAATTGGGCAAAAGAAAATAATTTAAATAATATTAAAATTCAAAAAATTGCTCTAGAAAAAGAAGGTAAAATTTTTGATAGAGTTGATTTCTTTTTCGAAATTTTAAAAAATTCAATTAATGATATTGAAAAAGCTGATTTTATATTTTTTTGTTCACATTCTCAAGGTACTCCTGTTTCAATTATTTTGTTATCAAAATTATTAGAATATGGTATAATTAATGAGAATAAAATTATTGGTATTTTAGGTATGGCTGGTATAAATATTGGTCCATTTTATGGGATGGATAAATCTTTATTTGTTAGAGCTTATTCAACAATTGAAAATGATTCATTATTAGAATTATTTCAATTTCAAAATTTTGAAAGTTTACAAAGTAGGAAATATATTGAATCTTTAAAAAATTTAATTAGACATAATGTTAAAATCCTCTTTATTGGTTCAGTTGATGATCAGTTGGTTCCTTTATATTCTGCAATTGCACAACATGTTCAACATCCAAATTTATTTAAAGCAGTTTATATTGATCATTCGACAAATACTCCTGATTTTCTTATAAGAATTATTAAATTATCTTGTAAATTACAAAATATTGGCATATCAGACCATGATCTTATAAAAGAAATTTCCTTTGCTTTAGCAGGTCCAATTACCGGTGGTGGTCATTCAAAAATTTATAATGATTTACAAGTTTATAAATTAGCACTTGATTTTATCTTGAAAACTGAAAATTCAAGTATTTCAACTCAACAGCCAATAAAATTTAAACCGTTTGATATAAAAAAATTAGGTACAGGCTCAAATCCTTTTAATTTACCATGGTGTGCGAGAGGTATGTTTTTCGAAATTAATAAACATTTAATAAATGGTAAAGAAGAAATTGAATTAGTTTTTAGAGAATTTGAACACTGGAAACCTGATTCAAAAGTTTTGAAAGATGTAAAATATAGATTAAATGGTATCAAAGCAAAATTATAAACCTTTTTTCAATTATTTAAATTAGCATATTCACTTTAAAATATTTTATTTGTATTACAAAAATCTGTCAATAGAACTTCTCTTGTATGCAAATTTTTGTTTTTTATGCCTTGAATTTTTTTATTAGAGCAAACACACAAAATAAATATTGCAATAGACAGAAAATTTTAAAGCCTAATCAATATGATTCCTTTAAGTAAGAGTTTTATCGGAGTGAAAAACAAGGAAAAGAGTTACAGTTGTCAGTCCTGGTTGTCACGATGCTTGGCCAAAAACCTAAATTTTGTTTGTAAATCGTAACGTTGATTATATTTCGGACCAAAGCTAGACATGGAACGGTTCACCGAAAATCTAAGCTAATTTTTTTCCAATGGACTTACAGATAAATCATACATCATTTTCTTTTGATTCTGCTGTAATTTTAATTTCAAATACATCTTTTTTCAAGGGGTCCCCCTAATGATTTCCCACATTTACTTAACCTCATTTAAAGGACATGCATATATATCATACATGCATACATTAATTAAAAATTAATCAGAGAAATAAATATTACGCGGAAAGCGGAACGAATTGAGAAAGATAAAAAAAATATAAAATTGATATGCAGAAATAAAATTCAATGAAACGAAAAAAAAAGAACCGAGAATTTCATCAAGAAATTTACCGTTTTTTTTCAAATTTTCAACTATCAAGCTTTACCGGTGCTCAAGAACAATGTTATTTTCAATACTTTATTTTATATTAGCTTTGTTTGCTACTGCTCTTTTCTCCCTCTGCTTTCGTTCTTTCTCCGCCTGTTAACCATCATCTAACTTTAAATGTCCCATAAAGATACTGCCTCTCAAAAGATTTCAACTTTAGGTGGTTTCATCGCTGGTGGTTTAGCAGCTTGTGGTGCTGTTACATTTACTAATCCAATCGAATTAGTTAAAACTCGTATGCAATTACAAGGAGAATTATCTAAAACTAAAGGACCCAAAATTTATAAAAATCCAATTCAAGCACTATTATTAATTTATAAAAATGAAGGTATTAAAGGTATACAAAAAGGTTTAGTTTGTGCTTATATTTATCAACTTGGTCTTAATGGATGTCGTTTAGGACTTTATGAACCTGCCAGAAATGTTTTAAATTCAATTGTTTATCCAGATTCAGATCCACGTCGTATTCAAAATATACCAATTAATATAGTAGCTGGTGCAATTTCAGGTATTGCAGGTGCAATTATTGGATCTCCAATGTATTTAATTAAAACTAGAATGCAATCGTATTCTTCATCAATTCAAATTGGTGAACAAACTCATTATACTTCTGTATGGCAAGGTTTAAAATCAATTTATAAAATTGAAGGAATTAAAGGTTTATTTCGTGGTGTTGATGCTGCAATTTTAAGAACTGGTGCTGGTTCGGCTGTTCAATTACCAATTTATAATTTTGTTAAACATGAAATGATGAAATCTGAATATTTAGATCATGGACCTGTGTTACATCTTGGTGCGTCAGTTATAGCTGGTTTTGGTGTTGGTATAGTTATGAACCCATGGGATGTTATTTTAACTAGAGTTTATAATCAAAAGGGTAATTTATATAGTGGCCCTGTTGATTGTTTTATTAAAACTGTTAAAAGTGAAGGCGTGTTTGCACTTTATAAAGGTTTTGGTGCACAAATTTTAAGAATTGCTCCTCATACTGTACTTACTTTAATGTTTATGGAACAAACAATGCCTTTAGTTTATAATATTGAAAAATCATTACTTGCATAATTTAAAATTTAGAAAAATTTTATTTATTACTTTATATAATATTACCAAAACTTGACAAAAGAAAAATTTTGCTATATGATTGATTAATTTAGTCTTCTCCTTTTGTAAAAATACATTTTATTTTTTTACCTTTCATCATGATTTTGATTTCGACTCACATTATTACTGCTATTATTGTCCTCATTACCAGAATAATCTGCAGAATACGTTCCTGAAACAGCATTCGATGATATCGTTCTTGGTCCAATTGATGATACAGTAGTATTTGTTGTATTAGCAGTGTTTACATCAGATCTCTCGTTATCATTTAATACAGTATCATTGGTTTCATTAACGATATTGGACTCGATTAATGGTCCGGTTTGAGTTATGGCGTGATTATGTTGGTATTGATGCTCATGCTGATGATGTTGTTCATGCTGATGTTCATGTTGGTGACGATTATTATTTTGTTGATTTTCAATTTCATTTGATCGTCCCTGTGAACTATTATTTGTTGTAGTAACAGCTGGAACACACCAATGTTTATGAAAAACCCATGCCTTTGTTTGACAATCTCTTGAACAATATTTCGCCCTTTTACACCTTCTACATTTTGAAAATTGCTTGGGATGATCTTCCCATTTACCACAATTAAAATTTGCACATTGTCTCCTACCACCCATTTTTTCATCTTTCCTATTTGCATTGCGTACAACAACTGCTGCCCAATAACAAATATCCTCTTGAAACCATGTTTTAACACTATATCTTTCTACTAATGGGAAAATATTCAACGTTGCGAATGGCAAATTATCTTTATCAATTAATGTGGGTTTTTCAAATTCATCCCATGAATTATCATAATCCCATTTTTCTGAATAATCTTCTAATTTTTTTTTATAAATGAATTTGCTCTTTGATCTTAATTTACCTAATGATTCATGTTTAATCCTAGTTGAATTCAAACGAATTCTTTCTAAATATTTGATTTTTTCTAATTTATTATTAGATTCCAAAATTTTAAAATAATCTTGAACAATTCCGTGATCTGAATCATCTGATAAAGCACTTAACTTATTCAATCTTTCATTCTGTTTAAGTTTTACAAAACTTTCATTTGCATTAAAAAAATCCATCAACACTGGAAGATTATCTTGTAAAAATAAAGGCGATGCAAAATCTAAATCTTCATTTGAATCAACAATCATTTCATCTAAATCTATACTCGTCGAATCTGTTTCTAATGGAGGTGGATGATTCCTACATCGAAATGACAAACCATTAATCAAATAAGTATTAGCTAGAAATTGTCTTAAATATGTATATTTGGAAATAAATGCTAATAATTGTAGTGACCATATGACATCGTCAGTTGCCGGTAAAATTAAACCATTTTCAAAAGTTCTGGGTACTGTATGATGCAAAGGCATTGAATTTATCTTATTATTAAACGGGTCATTATTTGGCGTCAATATATTTGAGATTTCTAATCTTTGTGTAAATTCGCATGCTAAGATTGGATCACTTAAAATTTCTTTAAAATTTGTATCCATCAAATTTTTAATATTGTCACCAATGTTTGAATCACCCAATTTTTGGAAGCATTTGACTAATTCCACAACCGTTAATAATTCCAATTCTTCTTCACATAGTGTACTCATATTATTGTTGGAGTTATTATTAGTGAAATTAGAATCATTTCGATTTAAATATTTTTCAACTTCATTTTGAGTATCCAATAGTGTTTGATCAGCTTGTTCAACGACATTCCTAACATTCCTGAAAACATTTGAAATTCCTGTGTTATCATCATCGTCATTACTATTGATAAAAACATCATCATTAGCTTCATTAAATGTTGATGTATTAGTATTTAAGGCAGAATTACTTGAGCTTGAAGATGATTCTACAGGATCATTACTTGACTGTTCGTTAGGATTATTATTCGCAATATCAATATTGGTAGCAGAGACTGTAGTATTATCATTGTTGTGGTTGTGGTTTTCATTATTATTGATATTGTCAGTGGCCCTATTATTATTACTATGATTGTTGGTATTATTAGTAGTATCAGTATTTCCTGTTGTTTGAACATAATTTTGCCTTTGGTTGATTGATGATGGTAAACTTTTTCTAGTTAAGAAGTGATTATCTAAAATAGTTGCTAAAACGGGTATGATGCCAGCATGTACCAGTTTCTTTCTCATTTTTTCACTACCTCTGGTACCAGCCAGAACTAAACATTGTAAAGATAAAACCCATTTCCAAGCAAACATGACATTATCAGTTTGATTTCTAGGATCTCTGCATTCATGTAAAATATCAACTAATCTTTCAATAGCCCCATCATTTATCATTGCTTCTCTAACTTTAATGGATGATGATGTTAAGAAGGTTAAATGATTAAGTGAATTAACTAGTGCTTTATCATCTGTACAATCAAGTGCTCTTCTATCATAAACAGTTGAACTGATCGATACAGTTGCACGATTCAAAATAACCGATTTACCATTCGGTCCTTTCATTTTGTTTTTAAATAATATTATAGATGATCCGGTTATTAATATGAAATGTGCCTTTCTCTTTGTCTGTTGCTTTTTGGTATATAATTCCTACTGTTTATTTTTTTAGATTTTCTGAAAAAGGTCTAATTATAATTTTAAATTATTGCAATTTCCTTTGATTTCTCTTAAAGTCAAATCTTTCTATATCACAATACAGACAAAATGGTATGGGCGTCTGATGTTTTTGGTGCTTCTCTTAAAATGGAAACCCGATAAAGTAATGAATATTCAGAAAATGAAGAAAAAACAACCGAAATTTAAGAAAGAATCTTTGCCCTCGCAAATTGTGGGTTACCGAATCCTTTCGATTAGCTTATTTTTTCTCTTCTTATTATTGAATAAATTCCTGTACCGGTTCTCTTGACCTAACTTTTCATCTCGTCTTTTCTTAAAACAATAATTTTTATAGAAAATAGTACTATTATTTTGTCACACATATATATCTATATATATAAATTAATTACACCTTTTTTGTTTAATTACACAAACAACTCTCCCCCACTAATATCCATGTAATTGTTAAGAGATGCAACCTTGTCGTTCCAAACTTCCATCTTATTCTTCATGCTTTCAATTTGCGCCAGTGTCATGGTTCTAGGTTGGATCCAAGATACTTCAATATTTCCTTCAACTTGATTAATCAAACCTTTAATCAAACCTAAACTCAAACATCTCATTACCAAATGCTCAATTTCATCATCACTTTTCAAAAGTGGAATGTTGGTTGAAATTTCCTTATATTGAATACATCTACTAGTAGTTGGCTTGTTGAAGACTAACTCAATAAATGCCATTATGCAAATTTTCTGTGTCAAGAAATCAATTCTATTTGAAATATCCGAATAGTGATTAAGTTGTGAATTATCAACGATAAGTTGATTGAAAGATTTTAAATCGCCATTATTTAAACTTAAAAATAATTTTTTCAACCAATCATTTTGTAAATATGTAAAAATATCATGCATTATAATTTCACCAAAATTAAAGATTTTATTACCTAATAATCCACTAATACAAATATCTTCAACAATAGATTCTTTATTTTCGAGATCATCTAATTGTGGGATGCATGCTAAGAACAACAAACTATTATAGTAAAATGAATTAAAATCACCTTTAACTTTCATTAATTGTGCTTTTATACGATAAAAACTTGCATTAACTCTATTGTCAGCTGAAATTGATAAATGATCGATTTTTTCTTGTGATTGATCAATGATGCTACTTGCTTCATCAATAAACCCTAATTGAAGTTTCACTCTTGCTAGTTCATTTTCCAAATATATTAAAGCTTGTATTATTTCATAATCATTGATATCATCATCCGCTGAATGATGAGATTTTTTTTCACCTAATTTAATAATCTTTTGCTTTAAATTTGTTAAATATTCAAAAGAATCCTGTGGAGCTGATTCAGATAACGAAATAATTAAAAATTCAACTAATAATAATTGATTGATTTTGTCACTAAAGGTTAAAATAAAATTGTCAAACAACTTTAGTCTAATACTTTTAGAATTTGGATTCTTAAATATGATATTCTTTAAAACTTCTGATAATTGATACCATAACTTACGTTCATATAAATCTTCTAAAGTATAAAAATTAGCAGCTAATTCTGGGTCAACTGCGTTAATCTCATCTCTTAAGATAATTAGTACATTTTCTGTATCTATTTCCATTGCCATTTTCAATTAATACTTGTGATGGTTGTTTTCCAATGATTGTGACAAGCAAAAGAACAACTTTTCAAAAGTTGTACATTTTTGAAGGCAAATCAATTCTTCAAAAGCGTAGAACAGAACAAGATCAAACCAAACCATGATTGGTGCACGGATTGTAAAAAAAATATTTTTGAATTTTTTTTTTTTTTTTTTTTTTGTGGATTTTCTTGCTTCATGATTTTTACTGAAATATTTTTTAAATTCTTTATTTTCTATTAATGCATTTCTTGTGGAACAGATACTCTATTATTAACTTTGAATTAGCTAATATCAATTATTTCAATGTCTAAAGAAAATAATGGCAGTTCTATGGATGCTCTTTTAGAGGAATATGCTCCTATTTTGAAAAATTTAATTAGATATTCTTCTGCTGCTAATGCAAAAGATATTTCATTTTATAAAAGCATAGATTCATCAATTAGAGACACTGCAAACGATATCAATTCAGAATTAATCGATTCAATGAATGATATTCTGATGTCTGCAATAACCGTGTCTAATGACAATACAGAAAATATCAGATTCAAAGAGAATTTTGAACAAGAAAATAATCAAATTTTATCAAATATTTTAGACACTTTATTAGAAAGAGTTGAAATTAACATTGATAATCATTATAAGGCCAAAAAAAACAAAAAATATGCAAAATCAATTGTTAGTAATTCTGTACAATCAAATGATGAATATACTTATTTGGATAAATCCGATGCTAGTAATACTAAGACTAATAATACTAATTACAATAATATACCAAAATCTAATTCGAATATGGAAAAACCACAATCTAAATTTTTAAATAAAATCGATAATTTTGAAACATCACCATTTAAACCATTAATTAGCATTAAGCCTAATGCAATGCAATCTTTAAATGAATCTTTACAGTTAATTGAATCAACAGATGAAGTTCCTGAACATTATGAAAATCCTTATTTTTATGAAATAATGAATTCAGAATATCCAGAATGGATACTTTCTGAAGTTCCAGATAATGAAAAATATCAATCGATTCCATGGGATGGATCTCCAGAAGCTCAATGGATTGATTCACCTGAAAAGCTGGATTCTTTATTGATTGAATTAAACAAATGTAAAGTTATTGCAATTGACTTAGAACATCATGATTATAGAACTTATCATGGTTTAACTTCATTGATGCAAATCACAACAGATACAAAACAAGATTATCTTATAGATCCATTATCTCCAACTTTACGTCCACATTTGACGATTTTAAATGAAGTTTTTACAAATCCATCAATTATTAAAGTTTTACATGGTGCCTTTATGGACGTTATATGGTTACAACGTGATTTAGGCTTATATTTAGTTTCATTATTTGATACTTTTCATGCAGCTAAACAATTGGCATTGGGTAAATATTCATTAGCTTATTTATTAGAAGAATATGTTAGATTTCGTACTTCTAAAAAATGGCAATTAGCTGATTGGCGTACTAGACCACTGTCATCAGAAATGATGGATTATGCAAAGGCAGATACACATTTTTTAATCGAAATTTTTTATAAAATGCATGAAGATTTATTAAAAATTCCAAATGCTCTACAAAAAGCATTATATGCATCAAGAAAAGTCGCATGTAGACGTTTTGAATATTCAACTTATAGGCCCAAAAATTTATCAATGAACAGTAATAATGATGTTGTTACAACAAATGCATCTGTCCCATTAATTGATGAAATAACCAATAAAATAACACTAAATTATGATCGTGATTTACCATGGACAAACTTAATTTTTAGTAATAATATTCCATTAGAGAAACGACCTCTTTTGGAAATTTTATTCAAATGGAGAGATAATGAAGCAAGAAAAGAAGATGAAAGTCCGAGATTTATTATGAGTGATTTTTTATTGGTTTCATTAGTCAATACATTTGAAATTGGGCAAGAAGATAATGTTAACGTTAATTCAGTTATGGCAGTTATTAATAAAACTTCCAAATTTAGTGGTTCATATTATGCTCGAAAAGTTATTAATGATTTAACAGAAGTTATTAAAAATGCTTTAGTTGAATTAAAAGGTATTGATTTAAATAAATTATTAACAACCATTGATAAAACTAGCAAAAATGATGAATTTATTGCCACGACCAATAATAATGGAACAGATAATATTGATTTGTATGAAACTGTTAAAGATGTCAATAAATTAAAAGAAAATTTTGGAAATTTTATGAATTTTTATAATAGAACTATTTCAGGTTCTAAAGATTCTAATCTTTCAACTATACAAAGTTCAAATGAAAGTGATATCTTTGCAATTGAATATAATAAGGAGGGTAAAATTAATATTATTAAAAATAAATCCATTGATGAAAGAATCAATGAAGTTGTTACATTTTTCAATAAAGATATGGATAAAAATGTTGAGTTCGAAATTGATGCAGAAGATATTGTTGAATCAGAAGAAGAAGAAGAGGAAGGTCGTGAAGTTGAAACTGCAGAAACCGATAATGAGCCAATAGCTGGAAGTCAAAATGAAATTATTACCCTTCGTAAGAAGAATAGAAATGGGCAAGTTAAGAAAAGAAAGGCAGATGATCTTTCAACTAGTGAAGATCTCAGTGTTAATTTTTCAAAAACTATTATGGAAAAGGAAGATGAAGGAACTAATAGACGTGACCGTTTCAAAAAGCAAAAACAACAAAAGAAACCATCTTTTGATCCATATAGTACAGATCTTCTTTCCGATATGAATATTCCACAATTAAAGAAGAAAAAGATGGTTGATAGAGGTAAGAATATTGTTTTCAAGCAAAAAAAATGATAATATATATAATTTTATATAATTTACAGTTTAAAGTTTAATAGCTTAAAATTTTTTTTAAATGAAACGGTATATTGTTTATAATCAAACAAAATTTTGTATTATTAATAAATAATTATTTTAAAAACTTTCAAATTTAAGTAGTGCTTTCTTTAAGAGATTCAGGTTGACCTTGCAATAAAGTGAAAGTTTGGGCTTGTAATTTTTCTCTACCATTTAAGAAATCTAATTCCATAACAAAACAAAAACCAAGGATATTACCTTTACATTGTTGAACTAAATCACCAGCTGCATGAGCGGATCCACCCGTTGCTAAGATATCATCAACGATTAAAACAGTTGCACCTTCTGGAATTGATTCTTTTTGAATTTCAAAGAAATCTTCACCATATTCTTTAGTGTAACCAACTTTATAAACTTCACCAGGTAATTTACCCGCTTTTCTAATTGGAACAAAACCAGCATCTAAAGCCAATGCTAAAGTTGGACCGAAAAGGAAACCCCTAGATTCTAAACCGACAATATAATCAATAGTCTGATTGAAATTTTCCTCAATATATAGTTTAAATGCTACTATAAGTTTATTGAATAATTGATGAGATCTAAAAAGAGGTAAGAAATCTTCAAATAACACACCTTCAGTTGGGAAATTTGGATATTGATGAAGAGCTGATCTAAGCTCGTTAGCTAAAGACTGGAGTTCTTCATTATTATGCATGATGGAAATCTAGAAATGAGATGGTTACTCTGTTGGAATAAAAAGAAAACAGTAGTTAAAAGCAAAAGAACATAGAAAAAACATTTGAATCAATAAAAAGTTGAAAAAAAAAATTAACAATTTGTGTAATATGAAAAATGAAATGTGAAATGTGAAAACGGAAAAATAACGACATAGAACATAGATGCAGCGTTTGCATGCAGAAATAAGAAGAAACAAGAATTTTTTTTTTTTTTTTAACGTTATGCGCTAATAGCTAATACTCCCTATATATACATATATATATATAAAGCGAACGTGGTACTAGCTTACATCTTCCTAATAAATTTTATGAATTAACTTAAGTGTTTCAAGCTTAACGATATAATAATTGCATCTGCATACATATTATTAAAAATGAAAAAATGAGAAGTACTTAATTCCTTTCAATTTTAAGGTTTCAATCGTTAAACAAATTATTAGAAATTTTCAATTATCGACCTCTGTTATAAATTGATCAAATTGTTATGATCGTTACTTATTTTTATAATTTTTATGAGGATTTAAACTTGTATCAATTATCCTTAGAAAATACGACATAGCTCTCAGATATCGAAATCAATTCCTTGAATCATAAAGTATCCTTCACCAATATATCTTTATATATATATATCTCTATATATCTATCTATATATTATGTCCATTTTCTTACTCCCCAGACTACCCGCGGTAAGACCGTTATTGCCGCGTGAAAAATTAGGAAAAAACCGTTATTCTCTTATAATATAATTGTAAGTAATAAATAAATAATATGGGTTAAATCATACTTTTCTTGTCTATGCAACTACCAGAATTTTACAGGCAAATATAGTAGAAATACAAACTAAAGAATACAAACTAAAGAATACAAACTACAAAATACAAATTATATTTTAAACATTATTAGTAAACGCATTTAATGGTGTATCACTTCGACTACGTGTATCAAGTCCTTCATCACGTCTTCTAGATTCACGACTTTTAAAAACAACAAAATTATCTTCAAGAATTTCGTTCATTACTTCTGTAATATAATAAAATCCACCTTTAGATGTCCATGAAACTGAATTTTCCACATAAATGAATTTAGATGTTTTCAGCCTATTAAGAATTGATGAACAATTATCCCAATTGATCTTATGGGTAGCTGGAACAATTGGTTTTAAACTAATAATTTTAGTTCCAACTTTTAAATCTTGAAATAATTCAATAACTTTTTTATTTAATGCATTGTCAAATAAATAGTTATTAACTAAAATAACATCACATTTATCAATTATATTTTTTACTGGTAAATTATTAACAAATGATTGCTTTGAAAATAAATTAACAAATCCAGGATTTAATCCAAAAATTTGACATCTGCTTTTAAATTCTTTTAACTGTAAATCACCTAATCTTGAAGCATTTTCAACAATTTCCACACCATGACTTTCACATCCAAATTCTAATGCAGCTTGAATAACACAATTACCAACTCCTGATCCAAGATCTATGAAACAACTTTTATGGTTTAAATCACATTTCTTATAAACCGTAGTTAAAAATGATGGCATCAGTTCCCCATAAACTTCATTGGAAAATGCTTTATAATTACTTAACTTTCTAGATTCTGGCAGAACACATCTTGAATAACATTGGTTTAACAATTCATAAATAGCATGTCTTGGAAATGTATCTCTTTTCCTTGTATATTCTAGAATTTTACCATTATTTCTCAATGTATCAATTAAATCATTGAATTCCCCAATAGAATTTAATAAATTATCGATATCATTGGTTTCAAATGCTTTAATATATCTTCCAACAATACAATTCTCAGATTCCTCTAAATTCATCACTTTAATCTTATCCTCCTCGGGGAAAAATAAAATAGCCATTAATTCCATCAATTTGCCAAGTTCATCAAACGGATTGTATTGAACATCATCTTTCGGTAACGCTAATAAATAATTTTCTTGATATTCTGAAAATGGGAAATGTAAACTAACTCTTTGTAACTTATAAACTTCATGATCTGTACGATAAATCTTAATTTTATTTCTAATAATATCTGCAGCTTGAACTATATCAATTGGAAGAGTACTGTCGTTTTTATTTTCATATATAAAATTTTGAAAAAACTTCCATTCTGGTGAAATATCAACATTATCGTCGGTTACTTTAGTAAACCAAATCTCTTCCGGTTCTACCTCTGGCTCTGGCTCTGACTCTGGTTCTGGCTCTGGTTCTGGCTCTGGTTCTGGCTCTGATTTTGGTTCTGGCTCTGATTTTGGCTCTGGCTCTGATTTTTTAACTTGCTTCTTTTTCTTCCCTGGTTTGCGTGCTTTCGGCTTGGTCTTTTGACTTTGTGATTCATCTTCATGATTACCTTGTTCTTCATCATCTTCAGTGGAAGCATCAGAGTAATCGCCTGTATTTGACCTCGGTTGTTTTAACTTCTTTCCTTGAATTCTTCTTTGAAAACTATTCAAATATTCTTTATCATCGGTTAATCTTTCAACTGGTTTAACTTCTCTTTTTGAACCATTAAAAAGTTTACCCTGATTAGTATAATATAATGATGCCTTCAATAGTTGTGTCATTCCATTGCCTGCATAATAAGAGGCTGAATCAATACTATCAAGATCCAACTTTGGGTTATAAGTTTTTTTCTTAGCTTCCGATTTTGGGACGTAATTCCCTTCAGCAATCAGTCTTTTACGTTCTGCATTAGATTGTTTTAATTTTAATCTTTTCTGCTCTTGTTTTAACTTTCTATTTTGAGCCCTTATCTTTGCATTCTCTCTTCGTTGGGATAGACGTCTCTCTTTTTCAGCAATTGCTTCAGGTGTCAATTCACTATTTTCAATTGATTCTTCAATGTTCTCGTTCGTATTATCATATATCAATTTAGCAAGTTTTTCTTCTTTGATTTTTTCAATTTTCAAACTCGATTGACGGGTTTTGTTACTGTTGGATAATCCCATATACCAAGTTGAATCTTCTAATAATTTGGCCAACTGATTGCTCGTTTTTTTCTTTTTGGATGGCTTCTTGACGGGTTTTTTTACTTTTTCTGGATCCAATTCTCTGTAATTTTCTATTTTTGTATTGGAATCACCTTTAATATCACTTTCAATCTTGATTTCGTGTTCAACTTTAATGTCTATAATGTTTTCACTTTTGACTATAACTTCAGATTGAATTTCTTCTTTCGTAGATTCCATTTTTTGGCTTATATTGACTGTATTTTCACTATTAGTATTCACACCATCAAAAATACTATGACCATTATCATTTGCTGCTATCCCATTTGAAAACGATTTTGTCTTTAAACTCAAATTTTCTTCAACGCTAACTGGGACTGAATTTTTGATACATGCAATACCACTTTTCTCCATTAGTGCAGACATTGCAACTTCAAAAGTCATATGAGATGCACAATCTTTACTGTATATTTTATTGTTCTAGTTAGTTGTTTTACTTTGCAACCAATCTAAACAACGTGTATTTCTGAGGTTACCAATATTTGACTTCGTCTCCCGCTCCTTATTTGTGAGATGACAGCTACTGTCGATCCATAAATTATTTATTTTTACTTTTTGCATACAAAACGCGTAATCATTTTTCAGACAAACATTAAAAGTCATGTATTATTTTATTTTCATGACCAAATCACATAGATTGATATACACGATTTAGATTTATGTACAAACTACCAATATCTTTTATTACTAATTATTTACGCCTCATTACTAACATTGCCAATGTTGAATCATCAATCGGTGGGTATTGTGTATCGGATATGTTCACTTTCCCATCTCGTAGAACATGTAATACAGATATTAATTTCCAGTATTTATTGTAAGATTGAACTAAATTCAACGATTTGAATACTCGACTAACATCATTTTCCAATTGTTCAGCACCTTGTGTTGAAAAATTATTTACTAATGCAACATTCTTTTCAAAATATGATGCAACTGTATCTGAGAGTAAAAGCTGCCAAGCACTAAATGTTGATTTTGAGACTGTGTTTTGCAAATATTCTAAATCTGTAGACAACGTTTGAATTACAAAATCTAGTTGGCTGGTATGAGATAATTTCTCCGTTTTGAAAGTCCAGTCCGTATTCTCTTGAAAATATTCTTTCATGGTTCTATTCAGTTGCCTCTCAAAATAGCCGGTAATTAGCATAGGAATTCTATTCAAAATTTCTTTGTTGTAACCATTAATAACAGATTCAAAAAAAGTTGTTTCATATTTATTTGTAGCAGTAATATTATCAGTGGTGTTCAAAGATTCCCATAATTCAATAAATATAGTTTCTTCACTCCATTTATCCATCATTTCAATGATATACTTACTTGAACACCAAATTCTACAAATTCTTTCTAAGGTAGAGACACCATCAACTTGAACTTGCTTAATAGTTTTCAATGCATGCAATCCCTTTTTTAATGTATCAAAATAAAAGTTTAATAATTTTAATTGAACTTCACTCAAAAATTTTAATTGGAATTTTAGAGGCAAGGTATCATAATTAAGAGTAATCCCTTCTAATAAGTTTTTCAAATTAATTGCACTTTTTGTTGGTTTGGTCATTCCAATCTCAACGACATCATATTCAATTGCAAATGCATCCTCCATTTCAACTATTTCTTCAAATCTGTCATTGACAAAATTCTTTTCATTTTGTAACCAAACATTCCAAACATCAGCCCTACTTAATACTAGGTCATCTGTCAATCCGCCCCATTCTTCACCTTTAGTTGGTATATAGGCAAACTCTTGTTTAATTTGTTCATCAAATTTCTTAACTTCTGTTACGAAATGACTTAATAAATGGTTATTCTTTGAATCTAAAAGTATAGAAATTTCATTTTTAAATTTTTTTCTTAATGGATCTATCGTTGAAGTAATAAACCACGTACTGAAACTACCTTCAATTAAAAAATTTATACATGAAGTTGCAAATGTTTTCGCAAATAAATTCTTCGCATAATCAAGATGATTTCTTAAATACCCTATGATGTAATTAAAAGCAAATTCGGGCTTATCAATACGATTTGTTTCACCATTACCTTCAAAATGATAAATAAACCTATTCTTAAATCTTTCAGTAATACAGTCAAGCGCCCAAAACGTTGAAATGGAGTTAAATCTTGAAGAAGCAATTTGTAAATCCAGTAAAAGTTTAAATTCCGCTCTACTTGATGCATTTAAAGTTTGTTTATTAGTTGAATCCTCATCCCAAGATTCAATTGATTTTATTAATGACTTTTTATATATTTCCAACAATTGTGTAGAAACAATTTCCAACAATTTATGATACACCTCATCACATATTTGGTCATGATTAATTGAGTCAACATCACAGTTTTGAACATTTAATTTAAAAGTATCAATATCTTTTCTTAAATTAAAGACTTTATCAACAATTTCTACTCTAGTGATATAATCTATGGAATCATCAATATTATTTAGTTCAAATATTTCAAAGTCATTCAACTTATCCAAAACTTGTACAAATTCGGTCCTTATTTTTCGTTCATTAATTAGTTTTAACTTTTGAATAACGAGTTCTTTAGTATATGTAACTGCAGGTATACGTCCATATTTTGCGATAAGTACATCTAATTCGTGTAATGAAGTTTTGGATGGATTTTTGACAAATTCTTTCAATGAATCCATAAATAACTGTGCATTTATAGTATCATTATTGTTACTTTCTGCAGATGAAGGATGTAAATTTGAAACATTACTAAAATCGTTTAGTTCGCTAATAACTGTATCCAAAGAAGTAAGTGAGCTTATGGAGGAAAACTTTGCGTTTAAAAATTCCTCAATTGATATGTGTGACATGTCTGTTTTAAATCTATAAAGTACAAAGAAACTAAAAAAACAAATTGGGTTTAATCTATATGTGAACTATTAAGCTAATTGGATTTTGTTAATCATGAACAATTGCTGATTTCGCACCAAAATTTTGAGGCTGTGCTGTATTAAGTGAAATTCATGTTAAACAGGGTGTTAATCAAGCTTTTCTTAATAAAAAAGAGCTGGAATGTTAAGTCTACAATTTTTATCATGCGAAAAGAAAAGAATATAACCGAAATAAAATTATACATAAGTGATACAAAAAAAGAGAATATGGATACGGTTTGATAGCATATCAAATTTTATTTTCTGTTATTTTGTGTCATTTTTGTTTTTTTATTTTTTAAAACTACAAACCTGAAAGATTTCTCTTACAAACTTAATGATTATTATAAAGCTATATATTATTCAATTATTTGTTCCTTTTCTGTAGCCAAAGTTTGTTTCATGTCAACAATGGATTTTCCAGATTCATCAATAGTCACTCTTAATGTTTCTTTTGGGCCGGTTTTTTTAAAGGCTTCCATTGGGACATAACCCCAAGACTTAAGCATCGAAATATCTTCATTCCAGCCGGTACACATGGTAGTTAACATTTTCTCACCAGTAAAAATTGCGTTTACTCCTGAGTTAAAACATAGTAATTGCTCATGCTCTTTCATAGTATATCTACCAGCTGCTAATCTAATAATTGATTCAGGCATTAATAATCTTGCAGTTGAAATAACACGTAAAATATTATTTAAATCCAATTTTCTTTCTTTATATTTGGTTTTTAGTTCTTCTTCAATTGGTGTACCTTTGATAGCAATCAATTTATTAATTGGCAAACTTTCTGGATGTTTTTTCATTGTTGACAAAGTATGTAAGAAATCAATATGGTCTTCAACGGTTTCTCCCATACCAAGAATACCACCAGTACAAGCTTTAATACCTGAATCATTAACAGTCTGAATTGTTTTTAAACGATCATCATAAGATCTAGTTGAAATAACGTTTTTATAGTGATTTCTAGAAGTATCTATATTATGATTATAAGCTGTTAATCCAGAATCTTTTAAAATTTTTACTTGCTCTTCATCAATCATACCAAGTGTAACACAAGTTTCCATTTTTAGTTCATCATTAATTTTTTTAACCATTGAAGCAATCTTTTTCAAAGCAGATTTTCTACCTTTCATTTCTCTCCATGCAGAACCCATACAAAACCTAGTTGAATTATTTTGTTTCGCAATTTTTGCCTTTTCATAAACAGTATCCAAATCTAATAACTTAGTCGCTTTCAAACCAGTATCGTTGTGACTAGATTGAGAACAATATTTACAATCTTCAGTACAACCACCTGTTTTAATTGAAAGCAAAGTACATAATTGAATTTCACTTGGATTATGATGTTGACGATGTTGTAATTGAGCATAAAACATTAAATCATTTAAGGGCATATTAAACAAAGCTGAAACCTGATCTCTTGTCCATGTATTAATTGGCTTTGAAGTAGTTAATGCTAATTTAAGAATTTTATTAGCATTAAGTGGATTAGAAATTGCATTAGTGGCTAAAGATCTAGTGAATTGGGTAAATGGTAGCAACTTCATTAGTTTAATGGAATAAAATTATTGATAAGCTTATGGCTTTGAATATTAAAAATTGAAAAGCTAAAAAACTATTAAGAATTATGAAAGAAAAAAAACACCAACTACAAAAAGCATAGTAAACAAAAAAAAATGTAGGAAGAATGAATAATTGAAATAGTTTTTTTTGGGAACATCTTGAAAGGTGATTATTATTCAAGAAACCAATTGAGTGGATGTTATTTCTAATGATGATTCAAACGAGAAATAATAATGATTCATTAATTAATCATCTACTTGAATCATCATTACTTGAATCATTCAAAATGAATCATTTTATTCAGAAAAAAACTGGCGTCGATCGACTTATCAACAGAAATTAATTTAAATTTAAAATCAAATTAAATTCCCTCCTACCGATAATGGACAAATTCAACTCCCTCAAACCGAAACAAAAAACGCGGAAATTCATAAAACAAAGGAAATTTCGCTGCCGACGTCGAAAATTCAACCGGTGAAAGGTCATTACTCTAAAAACGCTTAAATAATCGTGGCTCAATTTGGGAATAAACTGATCACAATAGTTTTATAAAGAAAGCTAGTTTCCTCTCTGTGGGCAACTGTTACCTACTTATATAGTTCATATTACACTTTTTACATCTCCTTCTCCTCTCTTCTTTTCTTTCTTTCTTGTATTCACTCTTTATTTTCTTTTCTTCTGCTTTCAGTTCCTTGAATAACCATAAAATGTTCTCCAGAGTTTCCGCAAGACAATTCTCCTCATCCGCTTCCTCAGCTTACAAAGTCACTGTTCTTGGTGCAGCTGGTGGTATCGGTCAACCATTATCCCTTTTAATGAAATTAAATCACAAAGTTACTAACTTAGCTTTATATGATTTAAGATTAGGTAAGGGTGTTGCTACTGATATTTCTCATATTCCAACTAACTCCGTCGTTGAAGGTTATGGTCCAGAAGATAATGGTTTAGCAAAAGCTTTAAAAGATGCTGATGTTGTTCTTATCCCAGCTGGTGTTCCAAGAAAGCCAGGTATGACTAGAGATGATTTATTCAATACTAATGCTTCAATTGTTAGAGATTTAGCAAAAGCTGCTGCAGAAAATGCTCCAAATGCTGCTTTATTAATTATTTCTAACCCAGTCAACTCAACTGTTCCAATTGTTGCAGAAGTTTTAAAATCTAAAGGTGTTTATAACCCAAAGAAATTATTCGGTGTTACCACTTTAGATGTCCTTAGAGCTTCAAGATTCTTATCTGAAGTTGCAAACACTGATCCAACTACTGAAACCGTTACAGTTGTTGGTGGTCACTCTGGTGTTACAATTGTCCCATTACTTTCCCAAACTAAACACAAAGATCTTCCAAAAGATACTTATGATGCTTTAGTTCACAGAATTCAATTTGGTGGTGATGAAGTTGTTCAAGCTAAGGATGGTGCTGGTTCCGCTACTTTATCTATGGCTCAAGCTGGTGCAAGAATGGCAAGTTCCGTCTTAAATGGTTTAGCTGGTGAAGCTGATGTTACCGAACCAACTTTCATTGACAATCCATTATTCAAATCTGAAGGTGTTGAATTCTTCTCTACCAGAGTTACTTTAGGTACCGAAGGTGTTAAAGAAATTCACCCATTAGGTACTTTATCAACTGCAGAAGAAGAAATGATTGCAACTGCAAAGGAAACTTTAATCAAGAACATCAAGAAGGGTGTTGACTTCGTTAAGGCAAACCCATAAATTTAATATAATATTTTATAAAAAGTATTTTATTTATTTATTATTATTTATTATTAACGACTCTATAGTATATAAACTTATTCCTATTTATTAGCAATTTTCTACTTTAGTAAAAAAAGATATTTGTTGCGTACGATCAACAATTTAGTTCTATTTTTTGATATCAATAATAATTAAGAATAATATTATGAAAAGTAAATAATAAATTTATACACCTATAATATGTTATTGCTTCCTCATTGCTTTGAGTTTAACAATAGACTTTTTATATCCTTTCCTTGCACTTCGTTCATAATAATTAGCGGCCATAATTAAATTTTTTTCAACTCCGAAACCTTGTTCAAAGCAAACTCCAATCATGAATTCAGCTTCAACCAATTCACCTGCATCAGCCGCTTTACGACCCCATAAAAACGCTTGTTGTTCATCCCTCTTTAATATTACTTTACCATCATTATCAACTGCACCAGATCCATACCATCTAGCTAATCCTAATGAGGCATAAGTATGACCATCAGCAGCTGCTTTACTAAACCAATATATCGATTTCCTTGGATCAACAGGATCAGCGATACCATTGTTCGAATCTTTATCAGATTTAAATAAATGTGTCGGAAAAAATCCCTGTGAATAATAATAACCTAGACATGCTTGTGATTCATTATGACCTAATTTTGAAGCCTCTAAATAGTATTTTAATGCTTTTGATTTATTACACCAAACATTAGAGAATTTTAAGTCATCAATTGTTTTACTTGTTTTCAAATCATTCAAATCTGTTAAACAAAGTATCTGTGAATCTGTTTGATGTAATTTTGCTAATGTATATAATGCTCCTCGAGCATCTTGAAATGATCTACTCGAAATCAACGGATCATATGACATAACAGTCTTAGATCTTAGTGTTTCATATGCTTGTTTGTGATATGATATACTTAATAGAATATCTTGAACACATCCATTAACACCTGCAAAATGCATCATTCCCAATTGACACATACTTGATGGATCACCTAACGAAGCACCTTTTTCAAAAAAGATGATACTTTTTGGAATATCTTGTTTAACTCCAACTCCGCTTTCTAAACAACATGCGATTCTATAACATGCAACTGGATCATTTTGTTTTGTTGCAGAATCGTAAAATAATTGATACCCTAGTGCTTCGTCACGTTCAACCAATCCTGGATGTATACCACCTGAATAAATATCTCCAAGATACAATCTTGCCCTTGTGTCATTCGGTGCAATTTGAATTAATTTCTCTAAAACTTTAATTGCCGTTATTAAAAACATAGATCTTTGCTTTTTTAATTTTTTAAAGGATAACTCAGATTTACGTATTTTACCGTCAATTGTCATTTTTGAAATAACTTCAGATTTACTCAATGTTTCAAGTAATAAAATTGCCCAATAAAACTGAGTTTTTGGTGTAAACTGTTTATAATCTGCTAACGCTTTCTCTCTTGTTTTTCGAAATTTGGCTATTGTTTCTTCTGGTGATTCTTTACATTTTGAGGGCAATATTGGTTGAATAACGCCATTAGCTAATATCTCAAATGATGAATCTGTTGAATATTTAATAACATTCATAACATCATTAGATTTCTTATTTGTATATGAAGAGTCAATAGTTGACGTTTTGTTTAATGTATCGGTCGATTTTGTGGCAAGTGTGTGTGATGGTGCTTTATAATTATAATTTTGTTTTTGTGGTTGGGACGATGGAACGACCGCTGGTTCAGGCACTGGGATTGGAATATACTGATGATCCATTGGAGGTTGAGGGTGTGTTTTTATAGGTTTATCAATTGAATGATGAGTTGGAATAGAATTTAAAGAATTTTTAAATGACGAATTATCAAACATATCATCGGTTATTTGTGAAGGAATTTTACGTTTGGACATTAATATATTTGATTTTTTCTTGTTTAATATACGTATATTCGAATCTTTTGAACCTACATCGTTTAATTCTAGTTCAGCTAGTTGTTTTAATGTTGTTTTCGCATCTTTTGGAGTTGATATCGGTGTCGCAACATGATCTAATTGATAACCTGCTTTTTCAAATCCTGTTCTATAAATTGATTGTGAATATGTTAAAGTACCAGATTTTTCCAATTCTTCATAAGATGGTGGTGGTTCATCATTATCATTATCAGTAAAATGATGATCTACATCTTCAGCATCGTCCAATGATTGATCAGATAATGATTTGTCAGTTGGTATTAATGATGATGCACTTAATCTCAAATCGCTTTCTTTTAATTTTTTAATATTTTCATTTTCCATCTCAGAGACAAACAAATTTGCTTTTGGACTATTCAATAAAGATTTTTTTTCAGGTGGTGGAGGTGGTGGTAATGGTGGTCCACCTAATTCTGTTATTGATGAATTTACTGAACTTAAAGAATCTTGTTTTTGTTGAGTCTGTTCAGCACCTACAGATAATGAAGAGGGTTGGGCAAATATATCTGATTCGTCCTTTGTTGTTATTTTATTTTCCAAATCTTGTAATGCAAGCACCCGTTCCAACCTTTGAATTTTTTCCTCTAATTGTTGAATCTTATCCTGATCCAATGGATCAGTTGTTTTTGGTTTAGTTGTTGTCTCGTCGTCATCAGAATCATCAATGGAAAAAATTTGCTGATTAGGATTCAATGGCTGTGATCTTTCAGAATTTTTCGAAGTATTTGACAGTGTTAGGGTGTATGAATACGATGTTGCTCTCTGTTTCCCCTGTTGTATTGGAATTGTATCCGATGGTTGTTGGTGTTGCTGATATGAATGACTTTGTGATCGTTGTTGCTGCGGTTGTGAAGGTTGTAAAATGTTTTGTGTTTGATTTTGTTGAGAATATTGTTCGTCGTAAGTTTGTGAGTGTGCTGATTGATATGGTCCATTGTATGAACCTCTCTGTCTATCCATATATTGCTGTTGTTGCGGATTTCCTTGATCATATTGATAAGTTTGATTGTTCGGATAAGAGGCATGAGAACGTGATACCTCTCTCATTTGTGGGTTTTGCTGCGATTGCGGTGGTGGTCCATTATGATTGTAGTATCCATTATTGTAATTCTGATTAGGTGCTGAATATGATTGGTAGTTCTGCGGTGGTCTTTGTTGGTGCTGAGGAGGATAATACTGACTACTTCCATTGTATTGATTCTGTTGAGAAGAAGGATATTGTTGCAATGGATGATTTACATATTGCATGCTCTGATAGTGTTGAGGTGGAAATTGTTGATGCATCTGTTTGGATGATTTATTTGATTGTCTTTGTTGTGGATTCACGAAGGGTGCAGTTTCATCGAGGAGATTAGCCCTGAGCTGAGACTTCTTCATCGCTGAGTTTTTTTAATTGGTATCAATTTATCCAAAGCACTTTACAATAAAATATAGTGAATGATGATATATTCTTAAAAAGCAGATAAGTAAACACCAACTGTTCGAAAGGGTACTCTGAGAACACTGGAGAAGTTTATGTGTTTCATCAAAGTAAAGAGATACAAATTTTCATCGCGCTGAGATAAGTTAATGTCTTGAAGATTAAAATTATTTGTGAGTTGATAAACGTTATTAATTGATGGGCATAAAAATTCCAAAAATACCAAATTTTTTTTTATTCCTAAGAAACCTTTTATATTAGAGGCTCGATTTGCCGTTTTTAATATTCAGGAAAATTTTTGTTGTAAAAGGCTGTCCTTTTTCAAAAAAATAATTGAACGAATGAAGAACGAATATTGTCCTGCACCTGTTCTTGGTAGTTATTAATAATCTATATAATTAAATATTCAAGCGGTTTTGAATTTGGATTTCATCTTTGAACTGCGTTTAGCTTATCATTCCTTCTTGCAAAAACTAAAGCCAAAATTAGTATTATGCTTACTTTCTAATTTTTCTTCCAGGATCAATTTATTAAAACCTTAAAATATGGAACTTCCTTTAAAAAGTAATAAACTTAGACATCTTGTTAAGTACCTTAGTGTGTTAAAAATTGAGTATTCATTTCATCAAGGAATTTTAGTAATAACCAAATATGAATTCTAAAGTTAGCTTTTAGCTCATTTTTTTTCTTTGTTAATTTGCAGTCGCCAAAACAACGTACTGATCACATTAATTGACTACTTTTTTTTTATGTTCAACTTCCTTCTCAATTATTTTTTTTGTGAATTAAAGTTATCCTTATATTCGAGAATTAATTTTTATGTTTTAACCATATCCATTAGAAAGGTCGTACAATGTTTGAAATCACTTGACAGTTTAAAATATAGAAGCGATAGTAATTTTAAAGCCATTTCTATTCTTTTCAAAAAAACATCTCCTTATCATACTGGTTCAGTTTTTTGTTCTGAATAAAGAGTTTTTATTGCTTTTATTGCATGCAAACTAAAATACAGAAGATGCAATAATGTATAATTTATATGATTGTAAAAGCACCATTAAGTCTTAAGTATTATATAGCATCTTCGTTATGCCTAAAAAAGACCTAAATAAACTATAGCGTTGAAGTGAAGTGTTTCCAGAGGCTTTCAGTGTTTTTTCTCACAAAGCTTCTAACGCTTTCAACTCAGCAAACTATAATATGTTGAGATGTGTTGCCTTCATTGGGTTATTTTTAGAGATGATAAAACTATAGTCAACTGTAAGAACTAGAAAATACTATACGGGAGGCAGGTTTTGAAGATGTGACGCCTATATATATAATCCCGTATATATATAATCCAGTAATTTTAATAATTAGAAATTTTAGGAATTTATTTCAACATAATAATCTTTTTTTATAATAATTAACCTTAATATGTATATAAAATTGAAAATCTTTTTTCTGTGACACATTCTTAAACTATTTTGGTTATAGCACTCTTCGAACTTAAGCAAAAAAACGTATAAAAATGGTCATTCTCTGTTTTGTTATATAGATATGTATCTATCATTTATATAGCTGTTCTAACTGTCCCTTATCATTATTTTTGTAAATTTTAATGATTTAGAAGCTTAATTATATAATTCACATTTGAGAGAATCGCCACAACAATTGAAGGATAGGCTTTAAGAAACAATCTTTGTCTTAGGTCCTCATTTCTGTACAAGCTTTCTTAAACAACAATTGAAAAAGCGTAATTACTCTCAAATGCGGCTCATTAGGCGGATGGCTTACGTCAGCAATTTGTATACTATATGGATCATTGAAGGCATATTTTTCCTCCGAGAAGTGCATTAGCTCAGAGGTTTAGAGCATCGTGCTTATAGTCGTATTTTGACGTCTATGCCTACGTCACTTCACCGTTTCAGAAACGCGATGGTCGCGGGTTCAAACCCCGCATGCACTACTTTTCCTTTATTTTTTGAAAAAATTCATGGTGAATTTGTTTTATTTCACCTTTACATTGCATAGTAGAGGAGATTATTCTTTTTTGCTTCTTACTCAATGAAAAGTAAGAAGAGCACAAGTAGTGATGGACCAAAGTTAATTTGAAGTATTTTCGTGATAATTTCAATTACGGCCCATATTTATTATTGAATTCAATCGGTTCTTTTATTATTAATTTTTATTTTCGATCAATAGAAGTTTTTAAAATTACTGAATTTTTTCTATTTATTTAGAAACTAGATAGATAGAGGTTATATAATACTTAGAAAATCCAAAAGAAGAAATTTAAGCTTCAGCTAATTCTCTTAAACGTCTGATGGTAGATCTAATGGTTGCAGCAGCTGCAGTAGAAACAGTGTAAGCACCACCTGCAACAGATTTCTTACAAGACTTACAAGTCCAGATACCAGTAGCATCTCTTCTGACGGTCTTCTTACCACAGAAAGAACAGTCGTATCTTGCATGTTGTTGAATTTCTAACTTCTTACATTGTCTTCTTAATGAAGAACCATATCTGATACCGTACTTACCGGTAATTCCGACCTTCTTTGTTCTCTTAGACCTGTAGAAAAGAATAATAATTAATAATCATGGTTATTAAGGAAATTGTTAGTACTTTTATTCAATTAGAAAACACCTTTTTTGTTTGTTCAAAATAATGGAAAGAAAAATAGATAAATACGTTGGTACGAAATGCTATACATGGTATCCTTTGCAATGAGAGTAACAATATATGCTAGCTTTAAATTTATTTGTCAGTTATGCAAGTTATTATGCTTGATTCGTCTTAATTATTATTTATTCTTTAAGAATTTCAGTCATTATGTTAAAGTGATTAAGCATCTATGAACCTTCAATCTTTAATTAATCTAAATATGAAAATATAAGGTTATATTATGTTTATAATTGTACCATAACTAAATAATTCATATGTTTGGTTTAATTAATTTTTGCCTGTTATATCTAATAAAAATTTGCAATATCAATTCTATTCAACATTCCATTTATTCTTTCAGTTGATATGCTGCAATAGCACATATTTGGTGCATTTTATATACATACATTTTGCTAGTTTGATGGTATGTTATAAGAAACTAAGTACTATAGGTTGTTTTTGAAATACAATAATAATTTCTGATATTACTGAAAAGTTTTGGTCATAGACGGTCTGCGTGCTGGGCTAGGAAGCGAGACTGCAAGATTCAGTCGGAAACTGGACTTAGCAAAAAATTGTGACTGTGTTTGTTTGTAGTGTTAGAACGCTCCAACTTTAAAAATTCAAAAATTTCAACCCTCTCACCAAGCACGTGATGGATTTTACAACATGTCGAATTGTCATAGGTAGTTATTTCTGTAATTTCGCATTTTTCTCCTTATAGAATATTGAAAATCTGTTCATGAATTGCATAGATCTTTCCATTTCAAGACACT